>VYZW01027219.1:0-20984 GCA_013401315.1 Balaeniceps rex
CACGGGGCCCGTCCCGAGCCCCCGGCCGAGCCCCCCGCCGCCCTCCGCTCCGGCGTCACCGCCGCCCTCCGCGACCTGCGCGCCCAGCTGGAGGGCACGGCGGCCCGCAGCACCCTGCAGGCCGAGGAGTGGTTCCGCGGTGAGTCCCCCCCGCGCCCCGCCGGCAGCCCCCCCTGTACTGAGCCTGCGTGCCGAACGGCGGGAGGGCCTAGGGCAACCCCGCCCCGGGGGGAGCAGGGGCCCCCCCATGTGTACTGCGCTCCGGGAGGGCTTTAGGGCACCCACCCCGGGAGGAGCAGGGACCCCCCAGTATGTACTGTGCTCCGGGAGGGCGTTAGGGCAACCACGCCCCGGGGGGTGCAGGGACCCCCCTGTATATCCAGCGCTCTGGGAGGGCGTTAGGGTAACCCCACCCCTGCCGCCAGCTCCCCAGCATCTGCGGGTGCACTGTCCCCCACGCTCCGCAGTGCGTTTCGGGGAAGGTGGCATGGTCACTGCCCCGGCACCCCCCAAGTTTTCGGGGTGCCGAAACCCCCCTAATGCTGTAGGGTGTCCTACCGGTCCCTCCCCGCTGGAGCAAGGCCAGGAGCGTTTGCGGTGTGCTGCAGGGAGGGCATTACAGCGCGGGGGGGGTGCCGCATCCCTGCCGCGGGGGGGGGCAGCGGAGATTGTCCCTGATGCGCTGTTGGGTGGGGCACTACGGTACCGGGGCTCGGGGATCGGCACCCCGGGGCTCGGCACCCATGGGCGCGCTAGGCGCCGGCCGGCAGCGGGGCGCGGTTCAGCACCGCGGACAGCGGCAGTTCAGAACCGCGGACAGCGGCGGGCGCGGCACCCACGGGGCGGAGGCTGCCCCCGGGAGCGCCGGGAGCAGCGGGCTCTGTCCCCCCGCGTCCCCCGGGGTGGCTATGGGCGCTGCGGCAAAACCCCCTGCCTCGCCCCAGGCCGGTGCGTCCGGCTGGAGCCGGGCGGGGCAAGGTGGTGTGAGCAGGGCGAGCAGGCAGCTCCTTGGGTCATAGGGGTTCTGGCAGGAACTGAAGGGGAGAGGGAGGTTTGCAGCGTGGGTTTGCACTGGCTGAAGTCCAGGATGGTGAAAACACCCACCCAGCCCTTCCTGCCTGGGCACCTTCACCTCCCTAGCACAGTGTGAGCACAGACAGGGCAAGGGCTGGTGAAGCCAGGGCACCCAGGGAGCCCCTGCCGGGGCTGGCTCTGCAGAGGACACACACACAGCGGGTGGGCAGTATTAAAGGATTTGAGGTTCCCCAAGAAGGGGAGACTGCAGCCTCCCTCCCTCCCTGCAGCTTCTCCTTTCCCCTGTTGCAGTGAGGCTGGACAAGCTCTCGGAGGTTGCCAAGGTGAACACGGACGCCATCCGCCTGGCCCAGGAGGAGATCTGCGAGTACCGTCGCCAGCTCCAGTCCAAGACTACCGAGCTCGAAGCCCTCAAAGGGACCCAGGAGTCACTGGAGAGGCAGAGACAGGACTCGGAGGAGCGCCATCATGCAGATGTCCTGTCCTATCAGGTAATGTGGTGCAGTGGGCAGCGTCCCAGACCTGTCATTTGGTGGGGAGGAGCACCGCTGGTGCTTTAGCTTCAGAGATGGTGATGACTTGTGGCAAATACTCGGGGGTGTGTCTAGAGATAGCCTTCCCCAGCTCCTGGTGATCAGGTACCCAGAGCCTGAGGTTGCGTCTGGGCTGTTGTGTCCCTCACCCATGATGGAGCTGTCCCACGTCTCTGCCTGTCTTTGAGCTGCCCATGATGTTGGTCACAAACACCACTGAACCATGCCCAGGGTTCAGGCCATGTCTTGTGTCCCAGAGCTGGGAGCTGCAGCACAGAGGAATGCATGATGTGGTGGCCATGGACTGAAACACTGTCCCCCAGGGTGATGCCCCATCCCCCTCAGCCTGGTGTTTGGTGGCCACCAGACTCACCCAAGTCCTTGAAACGTTCCCACAGCTTGTCCCTGCTGGAGGGAGCTCTGGGAGGGGCTGGGGGCTCAGCTGTCTGCAGTGCAGCTCTCATCTGAGGTGGTGCAGGGCTCACACCGGTCCCCCCAAGGGAACTGGACACACTGAAACAGCCCCTGGATGCATCCCCTTCCCTCCATGTCTGCAGGGGGAAGTGGCTGCAGACCCCTCTGTGAGGCCACCCTGGTGCTGGGTGAGCAGTCCCTCCTCTGGAAACCAGGGGACCGGTTAGGGGTGCCCTGTGTCCCTCTGCTCCTGGGGACTGGCCTCCCCCATCACCAGTTGCTCTGTCTGCCCGCAGGAAACCATCCAGCAGCTTGACAGTGAGCTGAGGAACACCAAATGGGAGATGGCAGCTCAGCTCCGGGAGTACCAGGATCTGCTCAATGTCAAAATGGCCCTGGACATTGAAATTGCTGCCTATAGGTATGGGGTGGGCAAGGGGAAGGTGGGAGGGTCTCAGCCAGTCCCTAGTGCTGGTGTCTCTGGGGACACTCCTCAGGGCTCCTTGCTAACACCTGGGCTCTTCTTGGTGAGAAAGGACCACCCATCCTCCAAGGCCATGGTGGGCAACATCCATCTGGGTGACCCAGCCCTGCACATGTCTTGCGGAGGAAAGGGTGAGGAAACCTGCACAGCCCAGGGTGTAGGAGCAGGAGGGTCAGCCAGCATCTCCAAAGCAGGGCAAGGAGGGAGATGGAGCTGCAGGGTATGGCTGGCAGCTCCTGGTCATGGGAGCAGTGAGAGCTGGGTGAGAAGCAATCACTGACTGCCCTGCTCTCTGGTCTCTTCCTGGCAGAAAGCTCTTAGAAGGGGAGGAATATCGGATCGAGTCTGGCTTTGGGATGATCTCCTTCCCCGAGGTGGTCCCCAAGGCTCCCAGCATCACTGCCAACATTAAGGTGAAGAGTGAGGAGAAGATCAAGGTGGTGGAAAAATCTGAGAAGGAGACAGTGATTGTGGAGGAGCAGACAGAGGAAATCCAGGTGACCGAGGAGGTCACAGAGGAGGAAGAGGCTGAGAAAGAGGGTGAAGAGGAGAAAGCTGAAGAGGAGGAAGAAGAGAAGAAAGCTGAAGCAGAGGGTGAAGAAGAGGCCAAGTCTCCTGCAAAAGAGGAGGCCAAGTCCCCAGAGAAACCTGAGTCCCCCTCAAAGGAGAAGGCCAAGAGCCCAGCTGTTAAATCCCCAGAAAAGCCACCAACCCCCTCAAAGGAGGAGGTCAAGAGCCCAGCTGTGAAGTCCCCAGAGAAACCTGCACCCCCGTCAAAAGAGGAGGCCAAGAGCCCAGCTGTGAAGTCTCCAGAGAAACCCCCAACCCCCTCAAAAGAGGAGGCCAAAACTCCAGCTGCCAAGTCCCCTGAAAAGCCCCCAACCCCCTCAAAGGAGGAGGCCAAAACTCCAGCTGCCAAGTCCCCTGAAAAGCCCCCAACCCCCTCAAAGGAGGAGGCCAAGACCCCAGTGGTGAAGTCTCCAGAGAAACCTGCACCCCCCTCAAAGGAGGAGGCCAAGACCCCAGCTGTCAAGTCCCCAGAGAAACCCTCAACCCCCTTGAAAGAAGAGGCCAAGACCCCAGCTGTCCAGTCCCCTGAGAAACCTGCAATTCCCTCAAAAGAGGAAGCCAAAACCCCATCTGTCAAATCCCCAGAAAAAACCCCAACCCCCTCAAAGGAGGAGGCCAAGACCCCGGCTGTGAAGTCCCCAGAGAAGCCCCCAACCCCCTCAAAGGAGGAGGCCAAGACCCCGGCTGTGAAGTCCCCAGAGAAGCCCCCAACCCCCTCAAAGGAGGAGGCCAAGACCCCAGCTGTGAAGTCCCCAGAGAAGCCCCCAACCCCCTCCAAGGAGGAGGCCAAGACCCCAGCTGTGAAGTCCCCAGAGACAGTCAAACCTCCTGTGAAGGAGGAGGCCAAGTCTCCACAGAAGGAAGCAGCCCCGGCCAAGGAGCCCACCCCCTCCCCTCCAAAGGAGCCGAAAGCCCCTGCAAAGGAAGAGCAGCCCAAGGAGGCAAAGGCTTCCTCCAAGCCGGGAGCTGAGGAGGGCAGGAAAGAGGAAGCTCCCAAGAAGGATGTCCCGGCCAAGGTGGAGGACAAGCCCAAAGAGAAGGCAGCTGCTGTGCCGGAGCCTCCGGCCCCACAGGTGAAGACTACCAAGCCAGGCCCCAAACCTGCCGAAGAAGGAAAGGCTGAGAAGGAGGCTCTGCCAAAACCTCAGCAGGAGGTTGGCAAAGTGGCTGAAAAGGAGGCTGAGAAGCCAAAGGCCAAGGAGAAGGTGGAGGAGCCCAAGAAGGAGAAGGTGGAGGAGCCCAAAGCTAAAGCAAAACCCAAAGATGAGCCCAAAGCCAGTAAAGAGCCCCCCAAGGCTGAGGCCCCCTCCAGCAAGGAGGGCAAAGCCCCAGAGGCAGCACCCGCTGCGGGGAAGAAGTGAGCAGAGCCCCAGGCGCTGAAGAGCACCTCTGGGCGCAGGCGCTGCTCTGCTCCCCTCCGATGGCCGGGCCTGAGGTGGGGACCCCCCGCTGGGCCAGGCATTACCTTAGCAATATGTCCATGTGAGAGACGCAGCCCCTCGCTGCCCTGCCCCAGCAGTTTGGCCGATAGCTTCCCTAGCAGAATGTGATATACGCCGAGCGCCACATGTAAACACTTGAATTATAACCGAGGAGAAGAGACCCAGGGGAACTGACCACCCTTCTCCAAAAAGTGCATTTATTTAATGTATGTGCAATTGATGGATGAGTGCAATGCAGAGCTCTAGCTGCTTGGGACAGGGGCTGGCGGGGTCCTCAGGGTCCTTCCCTGGCCTGGGGGTGACCACTGGTCCTCCAAGCAGTGACCCAGGCTGCAGCCAGCTTCGGTTGGGAGAGGCTGGGTGCTGCGGGAATGCTCACAGACACACGGTGCACTAGGAACCTCAGCCCACTGTTATTTGCTTTCTGTGCAATAACCAAATAAAGTGCTTACAGAGACACCCCGGCTCTGCTGGCCTCCTGTCTGGGCAGGGGGGAGAGATAGTGAAGGAAGGTGGGAAAGCCTAGCCTGGGGGGCTGGGATCTGTCACCCAGGACTGGGGGGGGGCGACATGGGGCTTTCCAGGGCCCGGCTGCCTTCCCAGGAGGAAAGCCCAGCCCTTGCTGGGGGTGAGCCCAGCCCACAGAAGGCACAAAGGGCCCCGTGTCCTGGTGGGCTGCCTGCACAGGGGCCGGAAACAGGGCCAGCCCCCCTTGCTCTGCAAAGGGCTTCAGAGGTTTGGTTTTTGTCTTCCTTCCCTTTTTAAAGTGTGGCTCCCCGGGGGCTGGTAGGGCCTGGTTTAACCCGAGCGCTGCAGCACCGCCCTGCGCTGTAGCACTGCGCTGACTGCAGGGGCTGCATGGGAGCATGGAGAGGGTCTGTCAGCCTTCCTGGGGGAGAAATCGCCCACAGTGGAGAAGTGGAGAGGCTGGCAGCCAGGAGGGACGATGACCTTGGGAGTGAGGACAGAGCCCAACTCTGCCACCCTGGCTGTGGGACAGGACCCACAGCAGGGAGCTGCGAGACGCCAGAGGCGGGGCACATCCCAACTCCCTGCCACCAAGCAGGGCAAGCCAGGGTGCTGGGATTCCCACTCCAAGCCCTGACCCCTTGCGTGGTCCTGTGAGGTCCTGCCTCTCACAGGATGCTGCTCTGCTCCCCCGCCAAGCCCCGGGAAGCAGCAAAGCCCCGCTTCGTTGAGGGGTTTGTGCTGAGTCAGCTGGCTGGCAGCCAGCACAGGCAAGGACAGTCGGGCTGCAGTGCAGGCTCCGGAAAGGGGCTATTTTTAGTCATCTTGGGTTTTAGCCATCTCAGTTCCATGGTGCCGAGGGAGGGCAGGAAGCAGGCACCGCCCCAGGCAAGGGGACGTACCAGCAGCAAGATGCCTGCCAGAGCCCAGAGACATGGGACAGGGCTTGCTGCAGCCCCCACGGGTCCCCCCATCCCAGCCCTCCATACAGACAGGGCACACACATGCTTTTCCTTCAGTTCAGCATTTAATGCTTTTGGCTACAAAACCTTCAAACGAAACCCAAAGCCTCAGAAAAGAAAACTGAAATGGTGGAATGGGGATGCTCCACCCTGCAGACAGGACGAGGCCCATCCCAGGGCTGATGGCCAGGGGGTGCTCAGCGATGGCTGAAGAACCCCTGAGGGTAGTTGAACTTGAAGGGCTTCAGGCGCATGGGCCCCCTGGAAGAGAAGAGGGAGAGGCTGACCCACAGGGGTCAGGAAGCCCATGGTACTCACAGAAAGGGCCTGGTCCCAGGGTACTGCCAAGCTGTGGGGGGCAGATCCCCAGAGGCAGCTAAAGGAGAGGCTTCAAGGTTGACACCAGGTCAGGCAAGGCTGTGCTCCAGGGGACAGCAGTGCCACCAGGGTCCCTGTCAGCACCCTCAGCCCCCAGCCAGCTCCCCACTGCCCCAGGGTCCCCCACGAAGCCAGGCTCTCACCTGACAAGGCGCAGACACATCTTCTCCTGAGGAAACTCCTTGGGCCCCTCCACGCTGGTGTCGTGGGGCTCCGTCTCCAGGTAGACGTCCAGCACCATGCACAAGCGCTGCAGCTGGTTGGTGAGGAGCTGGTAGCCTGGTTTGGGCCCCCACAGCTCCTTGTAGTTCACGTTGACCTCACTCTCCATGGCCTGACAGAGGCAGAGGGATCAGTATGGCGCAGGCTTGGGTCTCTGCTCTGCCCTCCCAGGACCCACAGCTGCATCCGCCAGGTCTTGTGGGCCTGCCCTGAGCTGCCTGGCCACCAGCTCACCCCAACAGCTCACTTACTACGGACACAGAACCCTGGGAACACCCCCCAAAAGCCAGCGGTTCTCCAGCCTCCTCTCCCACTGCCCCGGGTTACCCGAATGTTGTCATCGTTGCTGCTGGTTCGCTCTCCTTTCCAGTTCAGGCACAGGCTGAAGATGGGCGGCAGTGTGGAGTAACCGGGGTTCAGGACCACAGCGGCCTGGAGCTTGGCTGAGCAGGGCAGGGAAGAAATGTCACCCACAGCCCGCAGGGCCTCCAACTGGAGGGATTTCCCATGAAGACCCCCAGAAGCTGTCCTGGGGGTGTCCGGTGTGGGAATTAGCAACAGCCAGGGGAAGGATACGTGCCTACCTGTTCCTCTTTCTATCAGGGCCATGTAGTAGAGGTGAGTGTCTTCAGCCAAGCTGGCCTCTATCACATCTTTAGTGTAGGGCAGCTCCTGTGAGGAGAGACAAGAGGAGAAGTGAGCAGCTGCTGGCGCCATGTGGGAGCTGGAAGGGATACAGCCTCACGCTCAGCGCCTACCGCATAATCTTCATACGGAATGGCAGCCCACTTCACCAGGCGCGAGACAATCTTGGTAGGGAAGAGATGCTGGCACTCGCTGGAGACTGGCACAATGCCATGCTCTGAAACCAAGGACAAGGCCACCTGAGCAGGGAAGGGCTGGGGACAGAGCTCTGTCACTGTCCTGCAGGTGGGGATGCTCCAAAACCGGGACCTGGGGACATCGTTATCCTTCCAACACCTTTGTCAGGTGCCCAGAGAGGAGCAGTAGAGGCCTCGGCTGTGATCCCACTGAAGCTTGCAGCCTTGGCAGCGCATGCCTGGCCTGCCTGACAGGCGCAGGACACATGTGGGTGTGTGGTTCACCTCCCACCATGTCCCGAATCGATTCCCAGTGCAGGGATGGCCAGTCCCAAAGGGGTGCTGGGCATCAAGAGGGGGCACAGCCTTCCTCTCTCACCCAAAACATGGCAGCCCTCACAGCCCTGCTACCACCGAGGACAGAGGGAATGACTGGGAACGCTGAGGGTGGCACTGCAGAGCAGTAGCACCATTAAAGGTGACATCAGTCAGCTCTCCTCTGCAAGAGGACCCTGCTACTGCACCCCCCATCCTCAGACACAGGGTGGGGAGCCAGGGACTCACCGAGCGATGCAAACTGCTTGTGGAGAGCCAGCCGGGACTGCAGCCTCGTCCGCAGCAGCTTCACAGTCAGCTCCATGTGGCTGGCGCTCAGCGAGTTGTCTGCAGTGACTGTGTGCTGTGGGCAGGAGCGGCCGTCACCATCACACCAGCCTGTGGGCTCGCACTGGGGACCCCACAGTCCAGGAGCCACCCCACCCAGCCACAGGGAGAGGCACACAGTCAAGTCACTGCTCAGTGCCTGGAACAGGGCTTAGACTATGACACGTGGGAGATAAAATATGTTGGTGTGGCCCTGCTGGACAGATTCACCCCAACTAAGCCTGTCCCAGCCAAGGGTGCACCATGGTTTGGGAGTGTCTGGTGCTAGCAGGAGCTCTGGGGTCTGTGGGGACAGGACAGGACACAACAGCCATCCCCAAAACCTCCCAAACCCCAGCTTGACGTTCTAGGGAAGAGGGGAGGGGGTGTGACGTGCCTGAGGCTGATCCTTGGGGAAATGCAGGCCACCCAGCTTCTGCACCCACACATAGGGGTGCCCCAGCTCTGTCACGTAGTCGCTCAAGGTCAGGATGCTGTGGGGACAAGAAGGAAGGGTTACGCCACCCCAGGCCATTCCCCCGCTGTCCCCCTACCACCTGGCCTGCAAGCCAGCCGGAGGGAGCACGTGCTTCTTTCGCCTGCACCCCAAGCCATGCCCAGTGAGCCCACCCGATGCCGACTGGCAGGACATCGGCTTCGCAGACACTGAGCCCTCCCTTACAATCCCTGACAAGCTGGGGAGGGACGCACCGTGCTGGGAGAGGGGCACTCACACCAACTGCCCAGGTGAATCTGCCCCAGCTATGTGGGGAAATGCCCCACTCACCCCACTTTATCAAACTGGAACTGGTTGGCCGGGTTGGGCGTTTTCCTCCCATGGTCTCCTGGATAGAGGCAGTTGAGGAGGGAGTCTGGGGAGAGCAGGTCACTGGCAAGAGGAGGGAAGAGATTAATCATCAGCAGCCTGGGCTCCATGTCTCTCTGGGGCAGCCACTAACAGGCTCCGAGCCCGGAGAAGGGGATTACAAGCTCCACGAGTTGGGTTTCAAGACCAGAATGGCTTTCTCCTAATTCCACTCCGAAAGGAGATGTCTCCTCCCTGGCTGCAAAGAAGATAGAAATCACAGGGCACCAGCTCCCCAGTTTCCCAGGAAGCTGCTCACTCCAGCGCATGAACTCCAAAACCTGCTGATGTGTATGGAGAAAACATCGCCAGCATAGGCAGGGCATGGCCTGATGGCTGTTTGCCATCCAACAAGCTTAAGCAGAGAAATTCTGCTTAATGAAATAAAATTCTTCATGTCTAACTGTACTCACAAGCCCAACCAAGCATAAAGAGCTGTAGGATTTGGGGTTTGGCTCAAGCCACAGCCTCACTGATTTGGGGTAATACAGCCAAGGGCAGCTGCGAGGGAGGGAGCACCCTGCATGGGAGCCCTGTGGAGAGACTCCAGCTGCTGTCACAGGGGGTTTTGGGTACCTATGGGGCAAAGAGAACCCCAGGAGGATTGGGAGGCCTCATATGGGACAGGCTGAGAGGCAGCACTTGCTTCCAGGTAGCCCAGACCAGCCTCTCCTGCCTCCCTCTTCCTCAGGCACCTCCTCCTGGCCTGGGGAGAGCCACCGGAGAGCCGGCAGCTGATCGGAGCTCCCTGGGCAGGCTCCCACAGCTGCCATTTCAGCTACTCCTCACACAAATCAGGCTCCAGCAGTCTCTGGGGAGCCCAGGGAGAGGCAGCTGCATCTCTGGCACTCAAGACAAGGTGACCTGCAGAGCAAGCAGGTGAAGGGAGCTGCCAGGCACAAGCTGCAGGAGGGAGGAAAGCGGTTCAGCTGCAAGAGGATGATTGAATGCGAAAAGCAGGAGAGGTTGTCCCCCAGCTCCTGAGAGGTGTGGCACCACTCCCCTAAGAGGTTCCCAACCTCCCTGCCCCCGGCTTGTCACGACAGAGGGAGAGGAGAAGGATACTGCCTGGGCTGCGGCAGCCTGGCAGGGCTCCCGGCAAGGCCCTGGAGCTAAGGGGAAGGATACTGCAGGGCAGAGGATGCACAAGGTGAAAGCCCTCCCCAAAGGCAGAGATGGAGCTGTGCTCTTTGGCAACTCCTTTGCCCACCAAAAGGCAAGCCAAGACAGCACTCTGAAACTGCAGCTCTGCACAAAGGCCCTTAAGGTGCCACAGGTAAGGCAAGGTGAGGGACTGAAGTTAAAACCTCACCTGCTGGGAGCAGGCAACCAGGCATGAAGTGCCCCTGGCCCACTGGGCGCAGGAGCTACAGCTCAGCAGAGGGACATTGCCACCACATGCTGCTCTTGGCACTACATGGCTCTGCCAACAGGTCACTGAGCAGAGCATGGCAGGGCATTCATGGCAAGTGGAGGGGTCACTGCCCAATGGGCTCAGTGCCCCCGGGGCTCTCCTTACCCAGCACTGATGGCAGTCGTCATCTCAACGGCAGTGGTCACCTTGGCTTTCACCGTCATGACGTTGAGGTTCATCAGGTAGTAGAAGGTCAGGTGAAGCACGTTCTCATCTGCGCCAACAGAGAAGGGCAACTCTGCTGTCTGCTCTAGCTCGAGCACTCTGTAGAGGGGGATATACATGCCTCCCCTGCTAGGACAACACCAAATGGGGCAGAGAGGCAACGTGGGGAGTAACTGGCAACTGATGCACTGTAACCTCTAACACCATTCCATCAGCATTTGCCAGGCTGTATCTGTCAGGCCCAAGACCCCACCACAAAAGAGAAAAGCTCCCAACTAGAGAGAGAAAGCTTCAGAGCAAGGTCACCCCACTCACGTGGGCGAGAGGAGCTCTGTGAGACAGAGCTGATAAACCACCTTGTTCAGTCTACCCTGGAAGGCCATGCTGATCCCTGCCGGGGCAGCAGGGCTGAGGGCAGGCAAGCCTCTCTGCACCGCGAGCTCTCCCCGAGGATCCCAAGCTGCTGCTGGATTGCTCCCTGACCTGCTGTCACACACCCTTGTGCGCTCTTCACCAAGAGCCACCAGTACCTGCCTACCTTTGCACTTCAGGTCGACAGTGACAGACAAGGGGTGCCGCTTGAGCATCTCCTTGCGCTTGTCGTCCAGCTGCACCCCCAGGGTGGGCCTGCGCCGCTTCTGGGGAGCACAAAACAGAGCTGTCAGACTCTTCTCCTGCTCCTCGGGAACCCTCGGCCCCCACCCTCCTCTCCCACTGCTCTTCCCTTCCCACCAGTCTAGTTCCCCAACCCCCCAGCACAGCAGCCACAGACCAGCCCTGGGGAGGGAGGGGAGCAGGAAACCCTTGCCCCGCTGCAGGGCAAGGACAAAGCAGCTCCGGTTCCTGTCGTTCCTTCAGCTCCCAGGAGCACCCCTGCCCCTGTGAGACGGGGACAAGGACCTGCTGGCCTCAAAAGCTTCCCCACCTCAAGGGGCAGAAGCTGAGACCCTTCCCTTTACCCTTCCCCACAGCAACAGCCCAATACACCAGGCGCTGCTGCTGGGTGTGGGGAGTGTCGGCAGAGGGCTTTGATGCTGGGGGCAGCCAGTGCCTACGGCCTCTCCCCAGCATCCAGAAGTTACAACCTGTAGGACCTAAACACCACCCCGAGGGAGCACTGAACAACCCCTGGTGCAGAGTTCAGCTCAATGCTTTTGGCAGACAGCAGGGGATGGACATACATCCCTCCCCACTGGATGCCAGCCCTCGAGCCAGCCTCCCCAGCCCGAGGCTATTTATACGAAGTGGAACAGCTCCAGACGGAGAGCTGTGAGGCGGCCACCACTGCCGGACGGGATGCAAGTGTGGCGGGATG
Source organism: Balaeniceps rex (assembly GCA_013401315.1). NCBI lineage: Eukaryota > Metazoa > Chordata > Aves > Pelecaniformes > Balaenicipitidae > Balaeniceps > Balaeniceps rex. The sequence continues at coordinate 11,731 of VYZW01027219.1, forward strand.
TGAGCCAGGCAGATTTCTACCCTCGCTCTCCTGCATTCAGGACAGAAACTGGAAATGGCAGCTCTCCCCTTCCAAGGAACAGCTGGATTTAATATCAATGCACCTACACACACTCTCACAGTGCACAGGGACCAGTTCCCAGCCCCACTCAGGCCCAGCTCCCCCAGCACCTCCCAATTAGCAGGTATGGATCGGTTTGCCCATGATACGGTGTTGGGAGAGGACCCAGAAGGAGACAGTGCTATCCCTTACCGTGGTCTGCTCCTCCTCTGCATCAGAATCGCTTTCGTCATCTGCGCAAAGAGAGGGGTGTAAGCGGGGACCGCCTGGGGCTCAGCAGCTTTTCCACAACCAGCACGACTACCAGCCCTTCCTCCAAGACCACAGCTCCCCCAGACATCACCATCCCCCCAAAAGCAGGGTCCTAGCATGATGCAGACACATAGGAACATGCCTCCAGTATCAGGGGTCACTCCAACAGATGAGGGGCTGCAAACATCTCTCAGGAAGGAGGAGCTGGGGACAGACAGGATCAGCTGCCAGGGACTTTGACCAGCAGTGCAAACACCAGGCACTGCACCATTTCAGCACCCACCCCAAAACCCACCTGCTTCTCTACCCGACTCCTCTGCCTGCAGCACAGAGCATCAGGCAGCCTGCCTGTGGCAACACCACCCCAACTCACCCTGTGAGTCCTCAGGCGGCTTGTACAAGGCTTTGGCTTCCTCTACACTCCCTTCAATGGCCACCACAAGCTTCTTATCTACAGAGGAGACACAAAAACTAAGCCACAAACCCCACTGCCATTTGGGAAAGGCAGTTAGAAGCAGCCCTGCCCCAGAAAGCTCCCACTTCATGGCTGCATAAGCCAGAGCCCCATGGCAAAGGAAGCTGAAATGAAGGGTCAGTGGGAAGAGGCACTTGTCCAGTTGGCTCCGTGGGGCCACCACAGGGCTGCATCTCCTGGATAGGATGGGGTCAGAGGAGGGAAAATGCTTGGTTTTGAGGGACTGTCCCTGGAAACTGTAAATGCCAGATCTTTATCAAGAGCTAAGAGGGGTTGGGGTCTGGCTGGCACAAGCAGGGAGCAAGAAGCTGGGTCATCAGGGCTGCAGGGACTCATTAGCAGGGACCTAGTGTGGCCAAGTGCCACAGCGTGGTCCTTCCACGCTCCTCTGTCGCCTGCCCCACTCCCAGAGCAGCATGAGAGCAGGTGGGATTGCAGCTCTCATGGTATGCTACAGCCTTCTCTGCACAGGAGATGCGGACAGCCCAGGGGGATCTTGAGCCCTGCTGGGAAATCCTTCCCGACTCAGGGAGGCTTCAGAAAGCCCCTTGAAATATGAAGCTGCCTAAGGGGATGAAGGTTTTCAGGTGAGCTGTGGGGAAGGACCTCTGCAAGGGCAGGCAGAGGTACCACCTGCTCTGGAGTCACCACCACCCACGGGTGGCACAATGTAGCACCCACCCCATGGGGTGACAGCTCTCGGGAGGCCACATCTGCACTGAGCCAGCTCACAGGCTGCAGCGATGTCCCTGCTGACCTTGAGAAGGGGGGGCAGAGGTGGGAAGCGAGCTTCCCAAGCAGTTCTTCCAGCGAGGGAGCTGAGCAAACAAGGTTTCAAATGCTGCTGCCTCATTGTACTGGCCCTGGGGCCACCCTGCTGCCCTGGCCTCAGCAGAATCTGGCAGCAGAGCAGATGGGACAAAAAGGACCTCCCAAAGTGTCCCCAAGTGCGTGCTTTCTGAAAGCAGGAGTGAAGTCTGGCCCGTGGGGGGAGCATTGCCCCCCAGCCCCAGCTGGTGACAGCCCCTTTCGGTGTCACTGAGGACTGCGCTCCCCCTTCAGTGCTCACCGCAGGCCTGACCATAGGCACTGGCTTGAACGAAGAGGACGTAGAGAGGTGGCGGGAGGTGTCGGGCTGTCTCGTACTGTTTGTGTGCCTGGTCGAAAGGCATGAAGAGATACTCCTGGACGGGCAGGGAGGCCTGGGGGAACAAGAGGGCTAACCTTTGTCACTGGGAACAGAACAGCTCACCCTCCTCACCCCCTCCTTACCCCCTCCTTCACCCCAAGCTGGCAAGTGGGAGACTGGAAACCAGCACAACAGCCACAGTACAGGGTTAAATGCAGCCATGGGCACGGTGAGCCCCCAGGGAAGGGCTGGCAGCTCTCTTTTGCTGGAAAACTTTTGGATCTGAAAATAACCCAGTTCCTTCTCTTGTTCTTCCCTCCCAAGGCAATCACAAGGGGCTAGAACTGCGTATCACTCTCCAGGGAAAGGCCCATTTAATGACTGCTCCATCCACAGTTCTGCAGGAATTGCTGCATAAACAAGGAGACTCCAGAGGAGTCTCGGCACGAGGCAGATCTACCCCTCATCCACGCTGACTGGGAGCGAAACACCTCCCAAACATAATCAGCCCAGGCTTTGCAGCTCTTTAACACAGCCCTCAGACCATGACCTCAGCTCGGCCCCGAAGGCCTTCTCCCCTTCCTGCAGAGCTCAAGTACCTGCATGATGCTGTTGAGTCGAGGCTGGAGGCTGCTCAGATACTCCTTTTTCACCTCAATCTCCTTCAGAATCTTCTCCTTGCTGGTCAGGCACTCCTTGTACTTCTCTGCCAGCCTAGGGGTGGGAATTTGGTTACCACCACACATCACAGTTACAAAGCCTGCTGGGGCCTGCCTGGGTCACAAGCACCAGCTCTCCTGACCTGACAAAGGTCACTGCAGGAACCAGGAGAGCTCGGACACGGTGACAAACAAAGAGCTCTTAACGCCAAGGGCAAGTGGAGGCAGAAAGGAACTCATTGGAGCTGGAAAATGAACAGGGAGAGAAAGTGGAAGCACACCCCTGTGCTGTGCTCTGAGAAGGGACAGCAACTGGACCTTCCCTCAGCAGACCCGCTCCCACGCCAGCCTCTGCTGCCAGCAGCTATGCCGACGGAGCCCTGCTGACCCCACCAAGCTCCTGAAGAGGCTTTTCCACTTCTTATCACCAGCGTCACTTCACGTCACATCAACTCCTTAGTCAAACTCATAAGAGTTGAGGTTTAATACACTAGCAAGTGCTCCTCTGTAACTGGGTAGAAAGCCCAGGAAAATGCAAGTTCACCACGACCCTCCGAGCCCTGGATACACTTATGTTTAGGGAGAACACGTTAAATCTCCTTGTCGCTGTTGACTGCAACCTCTTGCCCAGAAGAAAGCAGCAGCAGGGAAAGCTGGGTATGGAGGCGTGCTGCCCAGGACAAGCCACCACTATGGCAGGAGAAACAGTGGTCTGGGGGGCTCACGCACTCTCCTCTCAGGACCCTGCTCCCCACTGGACAAGAGCACCTGCAGTGCAGAGGACCCCCGCTCTGAGGGGGAACAACAGACCTGACGTTGCAGGACTGAAATGCTTCTGTTTCCAAGCAAAATTGTATTTGTGTTGGGTCAACACACCCCAACAAGCTCCGACAGAATGCAATTTTGAAGTCCAGCTTTCAGACACCTCTACTGAGCTCCCAAGCTAGTCAGAGCAGCAAAGGTCCCTGTAACACCATTCAAGAGGCACCTTTCAGAATAGAGTCCAAGACAAATCCAGCATGCCACAACACGACAGTTATGGATGGACACTAACAACCTCAAGACCATCAGAGAGTGCCCAAAGCACTGCCAGCATCTGCTCTTGAGGCAGATGAAGAGGCTATTTCCCACCACAACAGTGGCAAGAGGTGAACAGTGGTGTTCCCTAGATACTGTGGGGCGAGGACTGGGAATTGCAAAGCTTCTCAGCAATTCAACATGCAACTGTGGGACACGCTCAGTTCAGCTTGTCTTTGCCCTCTACACAGTTTGCACTGAACAACCATTTTTAAGGAGAATCCTTGAGACATCTCCACGTTGAATGCTCCTCTGCAAGTGTGTGCCGCAGCCAGAGCCATCTGGAGGATCTCAGCTGCGGCATGAACTGCTGCCTTCCACCAGGCAAAAGAAGCCGGCTTTGAGGTGAATGGTCTGGGAGAGGCAAAGCATGAGGCATTAGAGCCACGCAACACCCACCTGCAGCACCTCTCGCTAGTCTGCTCTGCTGAGCTGCCCTGCTCACGCAGCACCTACCGGCAGGTTCAGACTGATCTTTCCGGAAGGCTGGTGTCAGCTGCTGCCTGGCTGAAAAAGCTGCTGGCTGTTATCAAAACACAGGAACATTACATCATGTTCGCTTTTTGCATGGGCTGCGAGTTGATGGAGCAGCCAAGTCACCTGGCCTGCCTGCACCAGCTGAGGGACCTCGGGGGTTAGAGCCCGCACCGAGGTGGTGGCTGCCGGCACCAGGACAACAGCACCCATCGCAGGGCAGTGCAGTGCAGACGAGATGAGCGCTGCGCAGGCAGCTCCCCACTGTGGCAAGTGTTAGGAGCACAGGCAGGCAGGAACAGCAGCAGCACCGGGCTGTGCCACCAAGCCAGGCTGGCTTAATTTTGCTCCTCGCACCACAGCACAGCAGACAAAACAAGGATCACTTCGTCCTACGTGGCACATCTTGCAGAACCAGGTTCTGGATGGAAGCGCATAACTGCCCATCCTTCAATATCACCCCTATCGCAGGCGGCGTCCCCATTCCCTGCTGCAAGAGCCTCCAAGCAGACTCTGGGGAAACATCAAGCTATAGAATTCATTTTCTTCCCTTGATACCCAAGAGCCAGCGCCAATGTTCACTGCCTCGGTAAGATAACACATGGGCTTGTCAGGAGAGCCAAGATGCCTTTGCTGTCATCACCCAGAGCACAGGGTGCGGTCCCAGCCAGGCAGCCCCTCTTGTGCAGTGGCTGTGGCTGGCTTGGGGCTCCGCTCATGCTGGTTTGGAGGTTGCTCTGCTCCCCAGGATCCCCTGGGGCTCTCTTTCATCAGGCAGGTGAAAGAAAACTCCCTGTTCTATGAAACAAGCATCTCACCAAGCCCAGGTCTACACAAAGAGTGATCCTCCAGCCGAGGGCTGTTACACAACAAATCTCTCACTTGCTCTACACTGATTATTTCAAGAGGACATTAAAATCTTTATCACATGCGTTTGCTTCACCCAGTAGCCATGCAGCTCACTCTGGGGGTCTGTTGGGAGTGCAGCAGGCTGACACTGAACTGAGATGCCGCTGACCCACCTCTTGCGCTGCTCCAGCTCCCAGTCCAGACGGGCTAGGGTCTGCTGGTGGGGCTCAGACAGGGTGATGGCAGGCCGGCTGATTTCAGGGGGGGCCTCTTTGTAAAACTCCTCCAGGCTCACCAGTTCGATTTCCTCGTGTTTTGACCTGCAAGGACAGATGGATCACATCGTGGAAGGGTGGGAAATGCCACAGCAGGGCCAAACTCAACCATGCCTCACAGGAGAGTGGTCATTGCCAATGTCCCGTGCCCCAGCTTCACTCTGCTATGTGAAATACCACAGCATCAGCGAGCTGAACTGCAGCAGAGCTCAGCAGAAGAGAGAAAGGTCTGAACACAGGGTCCCTCCTTTCACGGAGACACCTTCCCTGCACGGTTAACCAAAGCACTGTTTGAGGCATCAGCCTAGATACAGCCCTCCCAGCAGCAGCTCAGAGTGCTGCCTATACAACACACACAGAATGCTTGGCTTTTGGAAGAAAACTCCTGATACACAGAGGCCACAGAGTCCTTGAAGAGACCAGCGTGGCCATGTCTTTGACATTTACACATTTTCTCCTTCGCTGTTCCTCTATCACAACAGATGCCTTCTTTCCTTCTCGCTACATGAGCTTTTTCCAGTGTCCCGGCACAAGAACTCTGGGACACTCCATCTCTCCTGCACGGTGGCATCTGGAGCACTTGCTCTCCTCCCGCAGCGTGCTCAGGCAATGGGGCAAGAGATCCCAAACACTGGAGGCCTCTACCCCATCTCAGACACACCATCGCTCCCTCTCCTTCCCAGACAAACTCACTTGAACTCCAGGCATTTAGTGATCTCTTTCTGCAGGTGCATCACCTCATAGAGCAAGTTCTGGAGCTGCAGGTGATAGGCGTCAACCTTCTGCTTTGCCTGAAACACAGACATGGTCAGAGCAGGGGATGAAGCTCCGTTACCTCCCTCCCAGCAATCATGCCCTGAGAGTCACCAACACACTCTCCCCGCCTCACCACACCAGCTAGGGACAGCGGGTTTTAGGGTATGCAACAATTTTTTTTGGGGAAAAAAGACATTTTCAATGGCTGGGAAACCAAACGTTCATGACATCAAACTGATTCTGCTCCCTTCCAGCACGTTTCAGGGACAAGGCACAGAACAAGGCAGACCTGCTGGGGCACATGGGCCGAGTCCCCTCCCATCCCTGTGCCTCAGTTTCCTCAGTGGAACAATGAAAATGAGAGTTGCTCACTAGCTGCGAAAAGGTCTCCAAGAAGTCTGCGTAAGGAGCTTCGGGACTAACTGTATACACGTTTCTCAGACCTGCAGCACACCAGAGTCTCGAGACAGAGCCTTCTGACTCCCTGTTACATTTGAGACAGCAGCAGATACCGCTCCTTCATCATTCGTTATAATTACAGCTTCCGCTGCACCACAGTAGAGTCTCCTGATAAACATCTAATTAAAAAAAATCACGACTTGGCTGGTGTTTAATTCCTCCCATGCATCCATACACAGAACAGGCAGAAATGGCACCATCTCTGATCCCACTAAATCCTGACCTCTCTGTACCCCGCTCTGTACCTCGTGTGTTTGATCTCTCCCTTTCTTCAGCCGAATATGAGCCAATCGGTTGAGCTTCTTCAGGGTCATGAAGTGGACGCAGCTCTGAATCCGCCGTTCGTCGATCTCCGAAGCCTGAGTGGCAGAAGAGGCATTTGAAGCAGGAGAGAGGGCTCTCGCCATAAAGCCCCTTTGCTGCAGGCACTTCCTGTGAGTCCTGTCACAAAGGGGGCTCCACACTTCGCTAAGGACCCACGATTAATGTTACCAGGGGTTCTGAGGGAGCCTCCTGCTGCCAGACTCACAGGTCACCCACTAGAAATAAGTAGCAGGGGGGTCCAGGCTCACTCCAGTGATTTTTCTCGGCAGTAGGAACAGAGGCATTTGAGCCTGAAGCGCCCACCCTGCTGTGCAGAGGACAGCACGGGTGGTGGCAGCACAAGCCCTCCCCAGCCACGGCCAAGGCTGGCGGGCCTCTGTGGGACAGCGAGAGCCTGGCCACCCCCACTGCAGTCAGCAGTGGCTCGATTCCTCCCCCAGAAGCCCCCAAACCATCAGCAGGACCCATGAGGAGCCCAGACATGCTTCAGAAGAACTCGGTCTGCATAATGTCTGCTCAGTCAAGACCAATGCCTCAGCTAAATCGTATTTTACTTTATTTAAGGGAGGCTGCTCCATTTTCCTGACTCTCCCCATAAGACGTCACGGCTGCTGCTCCCGTTCCTCTCAGATTAAGGAAAAACATTGAACAGAACATATCCAATCAAGCACCAAGGCTTCTCCTTACGTTGTCCTTGATTCCTCGGCTCTTCAGCTCCTGGATTTCTGCCATCAGTCTCTGAAGCTCCTGGCAAGTCTCTCTGTAGAGTTCATAGTCTTTGATGGGGTCACGGAGATCCACCTCGCACTCCTCGCTGTAGTACCTAACATCCTGCAAAGGCAGAAAGCACTTTCTACGGCTCATTCCTTCCACCTTCTCTGGAAAGAGCACTGGGAAACAAACTGCTGGGTCTCGATTCCTGGCTCTGTCCATTAATCCCACGCCCAAGGAGACTTTACACACAGGAAGAGGACTCCATTAACAATCCTGGACACAAACGCCACCAGGCGTTAAAATGCCTGGGGAGTTCAGGTTGCCTCTTACACAATTATTGTAAGTTTAAACCAGCATCCGTCCTGCACCAGGTATATCCAAATTACTACAGCAGGTAAACTGGGGAAGGTGACTACTACTTCAACCCCAGTCTCTACTTTGGCTGAACCCAGGTTACCCTGCTGCTCACAGGAGTGTTTTAAGGCAACCTGCAAATGCCCACGGGACCTTTCAGCCTTGTGCTCACTCTCCCTATGTCTCAAGAGAAAGGTTTGACTCCTTGAAAGCTGCGTTTCCTGAAGGAGACAGGAACAGGTTCAGAAATTCAGAGCAGGAGTTTGAGAGGCACTGGGAGCTGGCTCAGCTCTGGGGGGAACAGTCCCACAACTTCCCAAAGGGGAGAATAAGGCCAGCAAAGAGCAGGTGTGAGAACAGCCCTTTGTAAGGCATTAGGACACGAGCACCCTGCCGCAGCACGCAGGCTCTGCCTGTGCACGTGGGCAGCCAGGGGCCCTACCTGATCGGCATCGGACTTGCCCCGCTTGCCCTCCTGCAGGCCCCCATCCGTGCGGATCACCTTGGGCTTCCTCTTCTTGCTGGAGTCCGACGACATGACGCTGCCAGTCCAGGACTGGAGGACGAGAGGCAAAGCCGTCATCCGTGGGGTGGGGGCTATCCCGGGCTCCCTTCCGCCAGCTTGCCTTGGCCTCCACAGAATCCCCGCCCAGCGAGCCCCTGCACCTCCTCCCCGCCCAGCCAGTCCTAGGCCTTCCGCACCCCAGCCTCCGCCATCCCGGCTCTCAGCCCCACAGACCCCCAGCGCACCGGTCCCAGGGGCCTCCGCTCCACCGCAGCCCCCCAGCACACGAGCCCAGAGACGTCCCCGCACCTCAGCTAGGTCTCGGTCTCGGTCTCGATCCCCCCGGCCGCGTCCCGTCCCCGCCCCGGCTGCCTGAGCTCGGCTCCCACGGGCCGGCGGCTCCCCCCACTCACCGCGCCGCCCGGAAATGACGCCAGCGGAGCAAACGAGCGCGGCGTAGAGCTGCAGCCGCTAAAGGCGCCCCCTAGCGGACACTCCCCCGGAGGACTGCGAGCAACGCGCGGCACAGGGGCGTGGCCCAGGTAAAGGGGCGGGGTCACCGCCCCCATTGACAACTCCGGGGGGGCCAGCCCTGGGGAGCGGCTCCCCCTGCGGTGGGGACACCCGTGGGCTTGGGAGGCTCCTGGTGCAGAAGGGCACCTGCAGGCATGGGGGGGGTCCCCAGTGGCACTGGGGTATCCATGGGCTTGGTGGGGGCATAGCATGGGGTCCACAATGGTACTGGGGGCACACAGGGGCTTTGGGGGGGACCTCAGTGTATCAGGGCATCCATGGGTGGGGGTCTCCTGGTGCAGGGTGTCCCCCTGGGTGAGACCAGGTTAGGGGGGTCTGCTCCCCACGCCGGGGGGGCCAGGCATCCCCAGCCCCCCCC
>VYZW01027222.1:5216-62942 GCA_013401315.1 Balaeniceps rex
CTGAACCTCTGTGGAGATAACACCGTTGCTCTCATAGAGGTTAGATGCCTCTTTTCAGTCTCTTCTCAGCCATGCATTCTGAAGGGACTTGTCCTCTGTGGTGTTTTGGGGTTGTTGCTAGGAGCATCTGAATTGTGAGAAAGCTGGCGCTGAAGAGGTGGTAGGTCTGATGCTTTAAGGATATAAGCGGAACAAATGTTGCAGGGATAAACACTAAGTTCCCAGGCACACAAGCCCTTTTTGTCCTCCAAATATCTTTGGATTGCAAGATGCCACTTTACAGTGGCAGGAATCCTTCTTGAGAGATATAGCTATTATCCTGGGCCCTGATTGCTTCTGTTGGGTATGAGGAGAAATGGCTAGAAATAACTGAGTGTCGGCAACTTTTGGTGCCTCTGTGTTTATTTCAAAGAATGCACACAGACTTCTTTCCCTGAGAAGGGCAGTAATAAGCAGCAGACCGTTTGATTTCTCAGAAACCTCTGACCTGTTTTCTGTGAGGTCCATGCCCAAGTCTCTGCTCCCTCTCAGATTCACCTTGCTGGCTGACTGCTGACCAGCTATCCTGCACATCTCCATTTCAGTCAAGTGTCTCAGCCCACAAAGTTTAGCATCTCATCAGGCCTCCCCTTGCTAATGATTATCTTGGATAGTAGCCTCTGTATTTCCAGCTGTCCCACTAGCCATTTAAACGTTCCTTTTGAATTAACTTAGCAGTCAACTTTTAAGCAGCTCTGTTTTTACAGGCAAAAGAGGTTTTCTATGCTGGCCATGAATGCTTCCAAGCATAAACCGTCTCATTCTGTTTCAGCTCTGGTCATTGCCCAGATGGAGTTTAAAAAGAATGACACATTCCAACAGCACAAAAGGGGATAATTTAACAAATTAAAATGTTAACAAGCTTCCCTCTTTCAGCATGTTGTATCAGAAATTATTTGGTTCTCTTATTTCTGCCCTCATCACAGACTTTGTCCTTTCCTTTTCCTCCAGCTGTGCAATGCAGATTAGAGTAGGATCCAAAACTGTGTCTGGGGTTTGTGAGGAGTCACTTGGTCGGGACAGATTTGATCCCATCTCCTTGGTAGGAACTTCATCACTGTCGTAATTCTTATAAACTTAACTTGCACAGCTGCATTCTCGGTTTCTAGGGCACAGTCATCTCTGTTCCTTCTCGCCTTCTCAGTTGCTCCTGATGTCAGTACTGTGCCTGGTCATCAGCACCCTCAGTGTTTGTGTCCAGAATGAAGAGACTTCTGAGTTGCACATAGAATGCCTTATTTCTGCAATAAGTGCCTTTGAAGGAGGAACTCCAGACTTTGTATTGCAGTTTAGGTGACCCGCACTTAGATTGACTTAAACCACTTTTGGAACTGCAGCCTTAGAGCAGGCATTTTGCAACTGAAGTTCCCTTTTCACTACAGGATTTTTTGTTTATAAGGATCATCCAGCAGCTTATAGCTGTCTGTTCCAACTCCAGATTTGCCAAAGCCTTAATAGCTAAAACTTTTTTATGGGTTGAGTCGCACAAACTTCCGAGCACTGCCCACCTTTCCTTATTAGCTAGCTACCTTAGCATACTGCTGTTACAGTTTTTTCTAGCTATTTGTAGCTAACCAATTGACTATAGATCTACTTCTTTTGGGCTGTATCTTTAGAACAATTTTTGCAGATCGAATTTATAAGTCTCTTAATGTCTTTAAGCTGTACTAAAGTCTTCTAGATATTGTCATGCGGGGAGGGACTCTTGGAGTCACTGTGATAAGCCTGGAAATGTTGGCTCAAGGCTCAAAAGTAGTCAGAAAGGCAAATAGAGAATTAGAAATCATTAGAGAGAGAACAAATAAAGCAAGAGTCCTGTGTTGTCACTGTGTAAGTATGTGACAACCCATGTTTTAAATCTTGTATATTGATTCCAGCGCCCATATTTCAGAAAAGATATTGTAGAGCTGCAAAATAGTACAGATAATCAAACAGTTATTTGCTCATCTGTTTTCTTGGCTATCCAGACTTCTTGCTTGTATTCAAAAGTCTGGTTTTCCCCATCTTAGAATGGACTTGAGTTGATTTTCCACATGTGGTCAGTTCGGCAGGTGAGCTCTGGATTTCCTCTTTCTTGGCCTTTTCATCGCATCTCCTCAGGCCACTGAATTATTGCCTTTTATCACTTCCATAGTGCAATTAGTAGCTGGCCTTCTAGTGACACTATTTAATTTCTTAAATGTAAGTAGGAGCTATGGAACTGATCTTTCTAAGCTCTGCCCCTCCAGATGCATGCCTTCCTCCCCCAATCCTAACCGTGTGTTTCTCTGGCATGTCCTATATTGTTTTGACTTGCTTTAAATATACAGCATCCGCTTGGTTTGTGGCCAGTTTTTTAGTGTATTGCTATTTAGCTTTCCTGCTTCCTTTAATTAAATTTATTCATGTTGTGCAAACCAAGATAACAAGATTTCTGATCATTTTAAAAAAAAAAAAAGTCATGAGCGAGGTGATTAGCATCTACTTTTTCTCAGCAAGTGTCAGACCCAGGGCTGTACAAGTAGCATTCGTAGAGGCCGTTTGCTTGCTAGTTGCTGTAAAAGAAGAAGAAAAAAGAAAAATCAAATGTGTGGCAAGCTCCATGGTTGTTTGGAATGTCTGTGTTCTTTCATTTGTCTTGATCTTCAAGTCAGGGTCCTGGTGAGGTTTTTTTTTCTAAGTCAGTCTGTAATCATTATATCCTGTAGAGGTCTGTGGTGGCTGTGTGAGGAGCACAAGCTCTCTTGGATCCCCTGCTGATTCCTGTGAACCTGACCAGGTGACACAGTTCCAGAAACCTCCCGTGACTGCAGATGTTTGATCAGACCATGACCAGAATAAGCCTCCCTGTTGTTTTTCCCTTGGGCACAATTAGATTTTGGTTTCTTGAAACTGGGACCGTCCACTTGCTTCTGTTGGGGTTTGATTGAACAGAAAGGTTTTTGTTGCATACTCTGCCTTAATCTGTTCTCTAGACAGCCTTATTCCTGAGCCAACTGTCTTCTGGGCAAATCTGAATTTTTTTTTTCTCCTTTTTTTTTTTTTTTTACTAGGAATGAGTTTCCTCTGGTGTACATCAGGTATCCTGTTGTCCCCTCGTCGAGGCAATCTGAACTGAAAGTTGTGAATTTGAGTCTCAACATTTGCCAGGATGCTTTCTGGCTGCTGGCCCTAGAAAGATTTTATTTCTGACCATTTCTTAAAACCTTCAGCTACTGTTTTTTACGTTCTTGTAGCTGTCTTTGATTTCTGTAAAGGCTTTGTATGTCCTGTCTTTTCAGCTCGACTGGAGCAGCAGCTCATGACTTAAACTCTTTTATCTTGTTTTGGGTGCCAAGGTTACTGGNTGCTGCTGACTGGTTTGGTTTGGTTTTTTTTTTTCCTTCTGTGTTCACAGGGACAAGGTCTTCTGTAAATAGAGGATTGCACCAAAGGTTGTACACAAATCACAGCATTCATTTGCTGAATGCTGGTTAGCCACTTAGGCTGAACGGGTAATATGCACAGTGAGCATAAGGATGCTCTCTTCCTCTTGTCTGATGTTTTGGTGACAGCAGTTGATTTACTGCTGTGCTAGAATGCAGCTGGTAGATAAAAAGCTTCTCCTGCAACAGCCCATCACATTTCAGCACTTAAGTTAATTGTAAGCACAATGGGGAAATAAAAAAATTAACGGTCCAGTCCATAGCTATCTGCAGTGCTTTTCAAGCCGTGGCAGAATTGCAAGTGCTCTTACGTACCTAGCAGTGAGAAATGTTTTCATAAATGCCACCAGCTGGAGATAAGGGTTCACAACTCCAAAATGGGCTGTAACTCCAAAATAGCAAATCTATCCATCTCTGAGTTTTATGCTCCTGCCATCATCCTGGCTGCTGCCTGCCTTCCTCACAAAATTTCTAACAACAGGCGAGCTTAGTGGACCTCATTCAGTTTCTGGCGGATCTCCCCATCCAGATCTAAAAGTCTGCTCTGGAGGGTGCTTATTTTATTCATTGATAATTTTTAAGATAATCTGTTTCAGGATCTTTGACTCCTTTTCCCCTGCCTGGGCTTTGGAAGTTCCAGCGTTGTGCAGTACGTGGATGTTCGTTCTCTTGGCAGAAACCCATTGCACCCATTTTCTTCCCTTGAATGACACAGAATTGCCTCCTGTATTTCCTCTTGAGAGCCTGTCCCTGCAGTCTGGGAAAGAGAGCCCAGAGTCCCACAGCGAGCGCCAGGTTCTTTGTGCCAAGTGGGATATGCAGATCAGTGTAAAACCACCGACCATCCATGAAACTGAGAAGGGCAGATTGGTCTTGAGGAAAGGCAGCATGAGTCTAAGTGCTTTTTTGCTCCTTGTCCTCCAAACCCAAACGGGTTGAGCAACGTGCATTTAATACATATGGGAGTTGTTGTGTGTGTAGACATGACTTCTTGAAATTACTGTGCAGTGAAAGGATTCATGGCACAAGCTTTCTGGTGAAGTGAGCAGGCTTTCAGCTACCTGACTCCTGGAGCTCAGAGGGTGTCATACTCCTAGCACAGGGCTCCCTAGCCCTGGTGATGGCTACACAGGGATGTCAAGGGTTATCAACCACAATAATATCTTCTATTTGTCTATACCTTTTACAAATTAAGTCCCCTGCAAGCTGTGCACATAGCTGGTCTCTGTGACCATACATCTCTGTCATTACTTGCCTTTGCCCTACTTTGCAGCCTTCCTGCTTCTTAAAGTAACTGTTGAGCCTTGTGAACCCCTGTCCCATGGGAGCTTGGAATGAGCACTGCACTGTGCATTTACAGCTGCTTCTGTGTGGAGTTGGATAACAGGTTTGGCTTTGGGATGTTTCTGAAAGCTGTGTGATTTCCAGACTGTTTTGATCGGTGAGTCTTTTTCCACCATTAAATAGAGTTGAACACCTTAGACTTCTAATGGATTGTGGGTTTAAAACATTTCTGGAGCAGAACTCTTGTCCCAAAAGGGAATGCCGTTTCTGCTAGCAGAGTTCAGAGAACAACAGTCATTTTCTGAGTGAGCTTACAAATTACTTAGCTTTAGAAGAGGCACCTGTGGGCAGAGGAGAAAGACTGTAACCCAACCCTCCCACTCCATGGATAGAAACTGTCAACTTTGTAGGCTTGCTCCTTTAAAGATCACAGATCTCTGTGAGATCATTGAACAAACATCTGAGCTACTGTATATCATCTGGGCCCGACAGGATGGCTCTATTGCTGAGGTGAGGAAAAGGGGGTGTGAAATGTCCCTCCTTGATGTTGCTAAGTAAAATAATAATCTTTTATGTACAATCAAAACCTTTTGCCTTGTGTAGAGACGTGGCAAGGCCTGGATTTCAATACCACTCAAGTGCAAATGTATAAAAGCGGTCCTCAGGAAGGATTTGGGATGTGGAGAGTTAGTCTTTCCTGGTGTTTGGCTGGGCACAGAGTAGTGCAGTGAACACAGCAAGACTGCCAGGAGTGACTGGCAGGGACGAAGGACAAACTGGTGGGAAAAGACCTGGACATAGTGCGTCCTGGCTAATGCTTAGTGAGCTGAGCAGAGGGAGATTGGCAAACACAAACTAAAAAGTCTCTGAGTAACCTGGTGGGAACTGTGTGCGAGGGGTCCCTGTGCTCACCTTAGCAGTGGAGAGCAGGTCGAGGCACCTTCTCTCCCTGTCTCCTGGCTCTGCTGTGTGCTGCTCAGCCTTGTCCATCTGTCCAGCTCCAGGCACTGAACAGAAGACACTCTTGACTCCCATCAGCTTGTGTTTCTCCACAGTCAGGACTGGAGCCTGTATTCATGGCCCAGCGCCATCCTGGGGCTCGTGGCCAGCTGTGCCCACCTCCACAGACCTTTCTCCCCGCTACGACCTGGACAGACCTCTTGTGTCTTACTGCCCAGCGCTGCTGATGCATTCTTGGGAATCTGAGTTGTTAGACTGTCATAGCAACATCCTCCTCCTCTTCTTCTTAGCATTCGTGAACATGGAATTAATACTCATGGCTTGATCAGCTTGGGGGTGAGGGATGGTGTGGAAGCATCAGCACTGCATTTAGCTCCGGGACAGCTGCAAAGGTAAGGTAGAGTTGGGTCAGACAAAAGCTCTGTGGTGCTGCTTGTCCTAGGGTGGGTGCTTTTCTTGAAGCCAGTGTGAATGGCAGCTGCTTCCAGCACATGTGTGTAGCACTGGCAGTCTTAGTGAACCCTCTCTGAACTTGGCTCCTGCAGGCGGTGAAAGAGGAAAGGGAGAAGGAGAGGAGTACAGCCGGGGTCTGGGCACAGTGTGTTGGGAAATGTGGCAGCTCTGTGTGTGTGTTTTTATTTAACTTCTAATTATTTAGTTATGTGCTTTTGTCTTTGGCACTTCTGGGGATTAATTCCAGCAAAGACTCCAGCCTGCATCAGCAACTTTTCAGTTGCTCTGTGAGAAGTGTGATGCCATTTGGGGAAAAAAAAAAAAAATATCATTTTCTATATTAATTAGAAGATACTACTGTAAAATTTATGTCAATTATCTGGCAGTTTATTATGGAGAGGCAATAGCCTCTTTGTAGTCCAGGTGGCAGCAGCCTTTTCATTACAATGAGAAATGTTGCTACTCAGCTGAATTCACTAGGAGGAACACTCAGGGACTATGAGTTGCTTGTGGAGATTAGTGAGGGAGAAAAAGGGTAAGATTTGTACTAAACCTGGAGTAAACAAGCCAGTTTGCGGACTCCAGTGTAAAATGCAGATCAGACTTCTACTAGAATAGGGAAACTGCAATGTCTCTTCGTACAGCCTCCCTCCTCTGAGCTGAGGGGACAGACTGCTGGGTTTGCTCGTGGTATCTTGGGCTTTGCCTAGGTTTTGGAGGTGGGACTGCCATGATTCCCGCTGTGGGACACAGGCAGTGACAGGGACTCCACCACCTCTGTAGAGAAGAGGCACATTTGTCTATCCCCGGCTGCCCTTGGCCCCTATGCCACGTCCGTGCAGTAGCGCTGGTGAGGGCATTACGTGCCCTGTAGACAGGCTGCTTCATCCTCCAGCATGGGACAGAAGCACTCAGCTTTTCCATCCTGTGAAGGCTAGGCCTGATCTGGAGAGCATCCCCCTGTACCAGCCTTGTGAGCCACATGGAGTTGGTGTGGGGGGCAAATGCATTTTAACCTGGGGTTTGCTGGGGGTTTTTTTGCCTTTTGCTTGATGTGAGATCATTCAGTCAGTTCTCTTCCAACTGCTTCTGTGTCATGGTAGCTAATGACTGTCTTATGGGCATGGAGAGGCTTTAGCGAGTTACTGGTGATGCTGACTGATTGCATTCTTATCCTTTCCTGTGCTAATTAAAAAGACAGTGTAGAGACCTTGCTTTCTTCTTGCTTCTGTTTTTCCTTTATTTTTCTGTCATTACACATGCATGCTTCCCAGAACCTACCCACCACCAGGTCCTTTGCTGGGTGGTGTCAATTGGTGGTGCTCTCTAATTTTATGTTGTAGTGAGGCAGAGACTGCAGTTGCAGATGATGAAAGATTCTGCAGGTTAAAAAGTTACTAAGCAATGAAGCGTACTGTCTGCCAGATAGATGGGCCCTCGTTCTGCGTGTTGCCTGTTCGATTTCATTGCTGGTGCAGCTCCTTCTCTGGCTTTTTTGCTAACTGTGATCGTGTTCTCCTGGGCAGGATGGGGATCGGAGGCTGCTGCATGTAATCCCCTTGTTTCCCCAGGACAGGCTCTTCCAGAAGGTCCAGTCTCTCCTGGGGGAGTGCAGCAAGTCAGCTCTTGTTGAGGATCAGTCAGAGGGAAGAGCTCTGGTGCAGTAAGGAAGGAGCCTGTGTGTAGAGAGTGGTACTGCAAAGCACAGTCTGTTTTGAATGCAGAAAATTTCAGGGCAGGGGCGGTTGGTTGTGGGGGAACTGTTTCCAGAGCTTGTGTCCACAAGAGTCCACTGACCCTTCAGAGGTTGTCCGTCTGGTTTACAAGGGAGCAGTATGCTGGTGGATCAGCAAAGTAAGGAGCCAAAAACTGTGAAATAATCTTGTTCCTCTGGGTGCAGCCGCATGGCACGGCATGGCATGGGTGGGATGCTGTGGAGAGCTGAGACCCACATCAGCCCCTCCGTTGTAAGCCAGCCCCCTTGCTATGTTACCCGGAGGGGTGCCTCTACTCACAGGTTGTCGGTGTTACTGGGGAAGGAGAGTTATGGGGCAGAGGCAGTTGTAGCTGCAGGAGAAGCTGAAATCCGAGCGCCACAGAAAGCACTTGCTGTGCAGAGCAGCTCCTGAAAGGTTGGTTTGGGGACGCATACGCAGGGACCTGAATCGCTAATGTTTCTCTGTAACTTCTGGAAAGCAGTCAGTGAGTGAGTGGTGGGGCAGAGGGTTAATTTGATGGCAAATTATCTTTAAATTACAGTGGTGCAGCTCCACTGACTTCTGGTTTGTTGCAGTGGAGTAAATGAGCAAATGTGGCCTCTAGGGCTGATACAGGTAACTGCAGGAAAGGAATTCAGCAGTATTGACCATGTCTGAGTTGCTCACTTCTGTCATATTGCTTTTTTAAGACTCTGATCCCCCTAAGGTAACCTACAAAAAGAGATTTAGGTTATGACTCCTCCTCATTTAATTTTTTTCCACTGTAAAGATCCAGTAGAGTATTTTTTTAAAAAATAGTTTGCCCTGCATGTTTATCCTTGCAATCTGAGGAGTGTCACATCTTATCTTCTGTGTTGCTTGCTGAGAAGCTCCTTGGAAATCGTCTGCAGTCCATTTTTTTTCTATCCTTGCCTGACACTAGAAGTGGTGTTCTTCCAGCTGCTCATGAGATTTTAAAAAACTGAATGACTATTTAAAATCCATGTGGGAGAGTCCACCTAAAAGTCCCTTCCTTTTTAAGTTATTCATACTTCACCATCTTGGAGTTGATGTTTTCTAGTCTTCCATAGAGACTTCTAGGAAGACCAGGTCAGACAAGACCTTGAAGGAGAAATGCTTTAATCTCAAAATCAAATTCCGCTAGTTCTTTTGTATCTGGCAGAAAGGTGCAGATAAAGATCTCGTGTGTTTAAGCAAAAGGGCTTCTTCCTGCAGTATTTTTCCTGAGCAAAAGTCAAAGCAGTGTGTAAGAAGGGTGAAGGATGCTAGCATGCAATCTTCTGGTACACAGAGGATGTGAGGGTTTTGTCCTCTGTGTAGAAAGCTGATGCCTTTCAAACCTTCATGTTAGATGCTCTTAATACCTTGTGCTGCTCTTTAACCTCTCCTCTGTCTATCAGCTGCATCTTAAAGAGCAGATGAAATTGTTTCAAGGATGGCAGGTCCTAATCTCAGTAACTGTTCCTATCCATTATAGGGTATGAAGTGAAATGATCTGTGAGTGGGTTTATCTTGGATCCCACGTAGCATTTTTTTCTCAGCAGCAGCAAGAAAGGGAAATGATCAGGCAGTGAGAAGCTGCTGTTTATTTTTAACTTACCCTTTCTTTTTAAGTTCTATTTCATAATTAAAGGAGACGAGGAGTGGAAGCCCATGAAAATACATAGCTAAAGGGATAAGCTGATCTCAAGTTCACTGCAGAGATTACAATAAGTAGTGGGTAACACAGTAGAGACTTTGGGGCCTCTTTTTCCTTCCCTGTCCTCCTCCTAGAGTATCAAACTGAGTTCTTAGCTGCCTTTCAAAGGTGACACGGAGGGCTGATTTAAAGGATTATGCTTACAGAGCTCACTGCTGCCCTCGGAGTTTACTCCTCACAGTGGTTTGAGGATGACCTTGTTGAGTATCTGAAGAGATCTCCACTCAGAGCTAGCAAAGAGGAGTCCTGCTTCTTCATGGAGAAGCGTGTACGTCCATCGCCTGGGCACACCCATATGGCACTGCACGTGGCTGTGGGCATGGGGGCACAGGGGAGGGACGAGGGGTCCAAGGGAAGGCTCCTGGGGAGTGGGGTAGCCCTGGGTAAAATGCCTTCACTCTGAGTTACTGCTGGAGAAGCATGTTCTGCTCCTCACCTTTCAAACAGGGTTTCTCTCCTGCAGCTTATTAATCTTGGTCAACTTGGCTTCCTCAGATTGACAGGAGGATAGCCCTCTGATTCATGCAAGCTGCTAGATTCTTTATTGCATTATACTACTACTCTCCATCCCTAGTGGATAGTTGCATCCCAGACTGAATTATTCCTGTACCCAGGCAGCTTTCTTTCATCGTTGCTCTTGTCTCTGTGATACTTCTCACAGCTTCTGCACACAGGAACAAGAGGGCCAGACTGAATTTGGAGATGGCTGTCATTGCAGGGGCTTCTCTCTGCCAGTGGAGCTGACAAGCAGCATTAGAAAATGAGTCCTGGAGAGGAGGCTGTGTGCTCTTGCAGCAGCAGAACACCAACAGGCTGTTCTTAAACAACCTTGCAAAATACTGATTGCTACCCCTAGCCTGCCTCTGCAATGCTGGAGGATGGCTGAGCTGCAAAGAGACTCTGCTGTGTGACCATCTCACCTGGGAACCACTTTTAGGACCCTTTTTTACCCTCAGTCCTCATTTGGATGATGCCCTGTGGCTTCGGCCATCTCGGGTCCTAGCTTGCTTCTAAGTGTTTGCATGAGTGTCTCTGTGTACCACTGCCACATGCAAAGTTTGGGGGGAAACAAGACAGGGAAAGAAGTTTTTGAAGGGAGCCCTAAGCAAGTGTAGGATTCCTCGAGTAAAGGGTACAAGGGCACGATTCAGTCCTCTAAAGGGCAGGAGCTGGCAGCTGCCTGAAAGAGCACTTAAAGGGTAGTGTTTACATTGTTGGGAGGACAAGAGGAGAAGTAGAAGGGTTCCTTATTGTTCTGGTCACTGTTGTCCTACACCCTCTGCAATGCTTTTCTTAGGATCTCTGCTGAATTGTGAATGCCTTGGGGTATTGGGGTATTCCTTTGCACCTTATACTATGTAGTCCTCCTGGCTGAGGCTTTTCATGAGCAGAGGCTACTGTAATGCAAACCTCAGATGTTGGGGTTCTGTCTGTGCTTCTGTTTAGCTCCCAGATCAAGTGGTAACAGCCTAAGAAAGAAGTTCATGTGTTTAAGAGAATTGTTTCAAGCGTATGTTTTGCCCAGGAGTGCTGAGCTATATGGTTCCTGGTAGGAAGATTATTGTTACTTACCATCTCACAAATGCTTTGAGGAATGTGTTCGTCCATGCAATGCTTTGAAGCTAAAAAGCATTGTGGGAATCCCTCTTGGTGTTCCCTAGTTAGGAAAATGAATAGTTCAATAGGACAGAGATGTGTAACTATGAATTTACAAGTATAGCCCAGTGTTGGCAGCAGAGTAAGGCAGTAATATAAGCAGGAGTGCTTTGGTTGCAGGGAAGGCGGATAATAAAGTATCTCCTGGGCAGGAAGACCTGGGATTCGTGTCTCCAGCTGTTTCCAAAACCAGAGTCCATACCAGAGTTGGTCTTCTCTTAGTGCCTGTCAGAAGTTCGTTCCCATCAGGAGAGAAGCGCAGTGCTCTGTGTGGAAGCTGACCTGAGCAGCTGTGGAAGCTGGCAGTTTAGCAGATTGTGAATGGTGATTAGCAAGCTAGGAGAGAGGAGTGCTGGCAAAACTAGCATTGGGAGGACCACAGGGTCGGGCAAACCTGTGTTTGCATAGTGCCTACTGTCTCACATTTGGGTGTACACATGGTAATTAGCTGCTTAATTTAATGAGATCCTGTCTACTTCTCCCGGTGACATAATAGTATCTGGAAAAAACTGTTGGATAGGTTCATCCACTCTTCCCATGACTGAAGAAATTCTGTAAATTTGAGGGCTGTTCCTTACTGGCGTTAGGAAGACTTTAGTGCCCACCTCTGTGTTAGTCATGAGCCAAATATTGGCTGTTAAAGCCATGTATGTTGCAAAAACAGGTGCCAGAGCTGTGATCTATCTCAGCCTTGCTCCTCCTATGCTGAGGCATTTGTGGACGCTGACTCCTCTGCTGTATTTGTCTGTCTCTGGCAGGTTTTGGAAGTGGTGCGGTCCAACTACGACACACTGACCCTGAAACTGCAGGACGGACTGGACCAGTATGAGCGCTACTCAGAGCAGCATAAAGAGGCTGCCTTCTTCAAAGAGCTGGTAAGCTGCCTTGAGTCTGCAGAATCAACAGCCCTTTTCCAAAGCTTTTGCTTGTGGCCTGGGCAGTGGCATTTGGGTTCTAGCTGAGCAGCCCTTTTACTCCATTGGGTTGCCTCCAAAGATGGGGCAGGAATAGGATCTGAACAGACACTTCATGTCTCAACTGATGTGAAAGCTCCCTGGAGCTCCCTGCCCTGCAATACATGGCCAGGGAGGAACCACCAGACTGCTCAGGCCAGCAACCGGTCAGTCGGTCTCTGCCATGGGGATCCACTGTGCTTTGTGGTGGTAAATTTGCATGGTGGAGAAGCTGACTTCTCCCATCTTGGGTTTATCACGCAGAGCAACTTAGCCTTTTTGCTGTTGTTAAGGGGACCACAAAGTATGGGACTGAGCAGAATATGTGATGCTGGTGAAACATGTGCCTGCTCGTTGCTTTCCTCCATCACTCACAAAATAGGGTTCCCAAGCAAAGAAAGCAAAAGCATTCCCTAGAAATGTCTCCTTCTGCCAGCGAAGACTGATGGTAGGAAGCCCCACAAAGATAATATAGCGAAGACAAAACTGAGTCCAAATAATCTGGGTTGGTAGTTATATTCCTCAGCAAGCCAGCTTGCTCACCCTGCTCCAGAGAGCCCTGATGGAACGTTTTCTTGTCCGACGGCCTCATCACCAGGAAGGCAATGTTTTTGTAGTGGCTGGTATCTGAGGGGAGCCTGTTTTTCCTCACTTTTGAATCATTACAGCTTCAGCAAAGGGAGAGATCTCTAACTCTGGCAGCTTTCTCCACCAGTTTGAGAACTGATTCTCTCTCCCATCTCTGTCCTTGCTGATTGATGAGTAATTGATGCCTGCCCACTCTGTCACGAGTTTGCATGAGTTTGGGAATGTTATGCCTCCCTCTGTCTACTCTGCTCCAGAGCAAGCACGCCTGAGTTGGTTTTGCTTCCTTCTACGGAATGCTTTTTAATGTTTTTTTGGTCATTCCAGCACTGCCATTGGGTAGGATACAGGGAAAAACACTTGCAGTCACTTTCATGCCATTTTTGTGCGCTCTTTTGTGCCTGTTTTTGTGTCTCTGGCCTACTGTTTGATACCATATCTGGAATACATGCAAAGAAATTTGGCCATAGTCTTCCTGTGACACGGACTCTCCTATTACTGTACCCTGGAAATAAGACACATTCATGTTTCTGTTGTCATCTGTTCTGTCCCAAGGGCTCCTGCCCTCCTCAGCCAGCATCTCCTTCCCCAGCCTCTTGGCCACGTGATTGCTCTGCTTCCTGCGTGCCCCACTTTCCACTTGGCCTGGCAGAAGCTCAGGCTGATCATGCCAATTGATTAAAATGACATTCTCAGTCCTAAGATCATCACAGCTACAAAACACTCCAGCTAA
The DNA here is from genome assembly GCA_013401315.1 of Balaeniceps rex. NCBI lineage: Eukaryota > Metazoa > Chordata > Aves > Pelecaniformes > Balaenicipitidae > Balaeniceps > Balaeniceps rex. Next base: position 18,701 of record VYZW01027222.1, read on the forward strand.
AATTATTTTCTTCCTAGCCTGACTGCTCCCCCTCCAAAAAAAAAAAAAAAAATCCCAATTTTGTATCATTTAAGAATCTGTTTAGCATAACCAGTCCCTCCTCAACTCCCTTCTGAAAATTGCCCATCCAGGTACCCCTGGGACCCTCTCCTCAAGAGCATATGAAAGCCTGAATAATTACTGTCTAAATGTGCTGATTTGACCCAGTTGTGAATCTGTTTAATCCACATTTCTCTAGATGCCCTGAGAATTGGGACCCTGTTAAATGTTCTTTACTCACAGCTACAGAAAATCCCCTGCATTCCATTAAGCTGTTCCCTCAACACAGCAGGAAATCAACCTGATATGTTATGATTTGTCTTCAGCAAACCCAGCTGGCCTCCCGTCCTCCACACTGTTTTTCTCTAGGTGCACAGTAACTGATGGCTTTATTAATTGCTTGAACAACTCATCAAAAAGGCCCTAGTCTGCCCTGTCCTCCCCATGCCCTCTTCAAACAAGGTACTCGGCTTCCTTTTTGCGAGGCTTCTGAGTCTTTACTTCGGCTTCTGTTGCTGGTCTGATGTTGGATAATATCCCCCTACCCAATGCATTGTGTTTAACTGCTGAGGTTTGCAGAGGGGGCAGAGTGAAGTTGCTGCAATTTTCTTCATGGGCTCTGCCAAAGGAGCAGAGCTTGTGGTGAACTACAGGTTTCCAGTATGGTTTCCAAACTCATGCTGGTCCCATCAGGTCTTCCTGAACAGGATCTGTTTGCAAATAATTCTTTCCAGATTCCGCCTGGTTTTCTTATCTCTATCTGTATGATTGCATTAAAGCAAATCCTTCTTGGTGGGGAATGACACGCAGGAGTCATTTTCATTTTCGGCTGCCTTTTCATTTCTCTGTGCTCCCATTAAGTGGGTGAGCAGAAACTTCCCCAAGCCATTCTCTTGGCTCCTTTATGCTTAGAAATCTTGTTCTCACTCCTTTGACGTGCTTTGCTAATGCACTGCTTCACTTCTCTGGCTTTGCCTCAGTGCTGCTCTTTCTTGCTAATCCCAAAGAAAAATCTCCTTTCTTCTCCCATTCCCTTTTCAAAGAAGCTTTCAAAGGCCTGCGATACTGCAGCCACATTGTGGTGGAAGGTGATGTGCAGAGTGTTTTATCAACTGGGTTTTCTGGCCTGTTGTGCTGCCTTTGAGGGGCTAAAGGAAGGAAGTTAGGAAGTTTTCTAACACTTCTTATTTCTTTTCCTTTGAACCCTCAGGGATGTCATTTGAGGTCTGTGCTGCTTTGATAGAATGAATGGTTTGGATGTGAGCTTTTGGACCCTCGCATTGCAGCTGGAGGGATGTGTGGAAAGAGATTCAGCATCTTTCCAAAACACTCACTGTCTTTGCAGTTGGATAGGTTTCAGCAGAGTCTCAAAATAGTCTGATTAGGGATTGATTTCTGCAGGGGAAATTACACTAATTTGACTTTTAATTAGATGTAGTAGTCAGTGTAAACCTTCCTCCCATTGTACAAATTTCTTAAGAGCTGCTTGTTGATTGGAAACAGGTTTAATTGATGGGACTTGCTGCGAAATAGGAGTGTGTGTACTGTTGCAGCTGAGTGTTGCACATGTCCAGCTAAAATGACACAAAACTAGAACTGAATAATGTTTTCCTCACATGGTTAATGCCACTGCTTCATCCGTTCTTTCATTTGCTCATTGTTCTCCAGGTGATGTCAGCGTTTCGTGCATTTCCCATTTCTTCAAAGTCTGTGGGTTAAATGCAATCCAAGCTGCTAATAGGGAGAAAACAATTTTAAAAGCTCTTCTGGTGCTAGTGTGCTCCGGCATGCTCCATACAAAAGCAAGAGAGGACACGTGCTCTGCTTTTACTTCCTTGCAGAATGAATGTTGAAGCTCTGAGCTTACTTTCTGAGGCTGGTTTTGGCCCCTTGTATAAGCCACTCTAGAGAGTTCTGGTCACTTCCAGGCTGGCAGGCAGGCCTGGGCTGCCTGCTGCACCACGGGCTAGGAGGAGTCCTGAGGTGTGGCCTCGTGGATGGAGCAGCTCAACCAGACTGCAAGAAGCTTCTGAAGCTTATCCCTGTTACAGGCTGACACCTCCGTGTGTCGCTGTCTGGTCTTCCAACCTCAAAAGGGAGATGAGCTCTGGCTCCCTGTGCTGAGCCCTGGTGCTGGAGATAACTTGATTTAACTCCTATTGGAGCTATTCTTACCTTTTAAGCTGGTCGGCTCAGAGCTGCCTGCTTTTTCACAGCAGAAGAAATGCTGGGCAGAGATTTGTAGAAACGTCCGAGTCATCTTGTGTGTTGTTATCATGCCCACTCCTCTCCCCAGTTTGTGTTAAAGCAGATCTAAGTCCATCTAGACCGCTCTTGACCAAAGTTTGTGTCTAAGCTCCTCTTGAAACCTGAAGCTGTCTTTAAGTGAAAACAGCTCCACACTGGCCCCAGGTGATCTAATCCCCTGCTTCACAACCCATAGGTTTAAAAGTATTTCCTCTTTTCCAGTGTAAATCTTCTTTGTCTTAAATTAAGCTGAGTATTTCTTGCCCCATCCTTGGGGAGCCAGAGAAATATTACTCACTGTTCTCTTTCTGACCTCATTTTACATATTGGAGAGTGTTTGCTCTATTCCTCCTAAAACTTCTCTTTGCAAACTAAACAGGCTTAATTTCTTGTGCTCTACCCCATAGCTACAATTTTTGCTAAGCCCTGTGTTCCCATTACGTGCCACTCCAGCCTCCCTTTCTGGGCTTGTAGAGACTGCTACCGCATCCTTCTTGGAGACCTTGATGTGTATACAAGTTGGGCATCTTCTGGTGCCTGGCCTGTGGCAGCAGTTCCTGAGGCCAGGAGCTCATTTCTGCTTGTTCTGTCTGTTGCTGGGACCCATAGAAATGCTTCTAATCAGAATAAGGATGCTGGCTTACACTACATGTCGCATCTGCCCCTTTTCTGCAGGCAGCCACATTCCCCAGGGCAGAAGACTCTCTGCATCTGTTTAGCCATGTTGTTCCCCTCTTGTCAGAACTGACTGGGTCACTGAGGTGGGGAGCACTCGGTAGGACTGGGACCAAATCCTGTCAGTGGGTCTCCTGGCAGGGAGATAGCCCAGTGCAAACCAGTGTTCTGGAGACCACTTACAGGAGTGTTTAACATAGGCTATAACCTGTGGTTATCTTACGAGACGTGATCCCAAACTATTTCAGTACAGAGTAAGTCAAAAGACACCCAGAGGAGAGAGGTAAGGGGGTGCTCCAAGGGAACGAAGGTGCATGGGGTCTCTGCCAAGCATCCTGATGAAGGACAGTTTGTGGTTTCTGCAGATGCCATAAAACTTAAATATTCTGTCTTTTAAGTGTAGACCTCTTTGCTAGCTTGCTCAGGTTGTTAGGGTCTGTGCAGTGGGGCTCACTGGGCTTCACTTCACAACTTTCCCTGGTAGCCTCCCATGTTTTGATTTGCTTCCCACTCTTACACATTCTGCCTTTTTTTTCTCACCAGGGCAGCAAATGGGACCCTCGGCAGTATAAACACTGCTAACTTGTTCTTCCAGCCCCCAGTGTTGGATTCCTCGTTCTGCTTCTATATAATTCATCCCCCAGTGCTTTTAAAAAGCACAAAACACTAACCAGGTCAGCAACAACCTTATTATCACAGGCTCCGAGTCTCTGGGAACTGTAATCCCGTTGTTTGGATGAGCTTGTGTCAGTTTTGCTTTCTGTCACTGCTGCACAGTCGCTGACACAGATGATGTTTGACTTTGTTTTCTCGTTGCTGAGTGCAGCTGAGACTGAGCCCAGTCTGGGGCCTGCGTGTTCGGCCAGCGAGTCTGCCGGCACGAAGCGGGAAGGGAAGCTGCTGCGCAACCAGGCTGCCCAGCTCCTCTTCGCAGACTCTGCGGGTGACCAGAAGTCCGGGCATCATTAAGGAATAAAGGTGTCTCTTCTTCAGAGACAGCTAGTGAGCCAGCTTCAAGTGTAAGGCACTCGGCACAAAATAGATGCAGCTGGCTCTGAAACCATGGTTTTCTGCCAGCTGGGGTGATAATTTGTGCTTACAGCACAGTAGCATGGCCTCTGTCCTTTCCTTGACTCCATATCTTTGGCTCTGCAGTTTCTGCAGCAGGACAGAGGCCATGGCACTGCATTCATCGGCTGGCACTCCAGTGGGCACTGGTAGAAAATGCTCTTCCAGTTGCAACCTGGAAGTGCTCACTTTACCCATCACTTTGCCCCAGAACAGGAAACACATCATAGCTCATGCATCCAAACAGAGCATCCTCTCCCATACCTGTCTCATTTGGAATTTACTCTCCTTGCTGGGATGTCAGTGTAGACGTTCCTGTTATTCCAGGAAGCAGCTAATCCTCAGGGATTTCCTGCGAAGCTGGAGTCTCAGTGAGAGCTGGCTGCAGCAAGTTCTCTGGGGCCATAACAGCAAGCAAAAGGGTTTCATGCTGAACCTGGAGGTCAGCAGTGTCGAAGCTGCCATGCTCACGGGGAGCCAGGAAGAGTCCCTTGGCTAAAACATCTTGTTTTGTCTCTGTCAGGTTCGGTCCATCAGCATCAATGTGAGGAAGAACCTTGCTTTCAACACACTGAGCCAGGAACTGCTGCTGAAGGAATTCTCTACGATCTCTTGAAGCAGGGATGCAGCTGCTGCGCAGGGCTGACCAGAGATGGGCCTGTCTGGGCAGGGACACTACAGATCTGCAGCCGGTCGCCCCTTGCCTTCCGCCTGCAGAAGGGACTGCATTTCTTCTGGGGGAGAGCCTTGCTGCTGTGTGTTTGATCCCAAAGGCATGTGTTTCAAGAGGACTGGGGCTGAGGAGAGGTGCTCAGCACGCTGAGGAGGAGGAGGAAGCAATTTTCTAAGGTGCCATGGGGGTGGGCAGCTGTTCCTGTGATGTAGCAATGGGAGATTCCCTCTGCAGCCTCAGGGAAGATGCACTGGAAACCTTTGTAGCAGAGCTGGGGAGAGCTCACAACCAAAATAATAAAACCAGTCCAGCTGTGTGAGACAGTTCTGGGTTGAGATGGCTCGCCTGCTCTATGGGGGAGAGCTCTCTGATCCCAGGTGAGGGCTGCTGTTTTCCATCAGCCTGGATCAGCCTGCCCTCCCGCAATGTAGGTCAAATCCACTGCCATCCCATTGGGAATGGCTTTGGGGTATAAAACAGTTTCCCCAAGGAGCAGGCCCTGCTCACCGCTGGCTCCTGATGTCAGAAGGTGTCACTTGAACCAAGCCATCATATTACTGGAGAAGGAGAAATTTTGCCTCCAAGGCTGTTGGCTTACAGGGTCCAGTCTGAGCCAGTATGCAAGAATATGGGTCATCAAACAGAGCACTTTGTAACTGGAGACCAGCTCTGCTTGGGGTTACTGTTGCTTCCAGTAGCCCAGCTCATCTCTGCTGTTTCTGAGGTTGAGGGACATTTTTAGATACTCCATTTTCATGGGGCAGAGGACAGGATGACTCCACTCCCCTTACTGCCCATCAGAGACTGCATTGCGACAATCCTCCTCTTCCTCACAGGAACGTCTGCCTTGCGCATGTTTGCAAGTGCCTGGTGACCTTCATGAACTAAGAAGTCCACAGTTTTTCCCTTGTGTGTAGCACGCAATTAAAATGCAGCTGGAGAAGTGGTTGCTTCACTTTCTTGCTTGCTCTCCTGTCTTCACCAAGCAACTTGCAGCTACAGTCTGCTGAGAACTTCCTAAGGAAGAGCTCTGGGATGGTGCTCTGGGGCACAGGCAGACCTTTCTGCTCCAGAGCCAGTGTTGCAGAGGTGCCCAAGTCCGGCAGAGCCTGTTCCGAGTGCTGTGCCAGGCTGCCAACTCAGGAATACACAGCATAAACACCCGTTCCCTGCTCATGCATCTTCAGCTCTCAGCAGCGATATTAGGATCTGGCCTGACTTGGTGGACTGAAGCAGAGAAGTTATTTACATCCCAGATCCACTTTTTTTTTCCCCTCTAGAAAACAGGTTTTTTTAAAAAAAAAAGTGCCTAGTCCCACTCTTAGCCTCGTAGGTTAGTGTGAGTGATGTGAATGTCATGCTCATTCTCAGCCATTTTTAGGCAAGGCTTATTCATGCTAGCGTGTGTTAATTGTGTTAATGTTTCATCTTTACCTGCCATGAGCATCGGAAACTGAAAGCTGTGTCCTTGGCCACCCACTGGTCACAGCACCTGATGAAGACCATATATTTTCCTTGGGAGCACTGGCTTCTCCCAACAGAAGATACTTCGCCTCAGCACGGAATTGTCTGGCTTTCATCAGCTAAGCCAGACACTTATTTGCTTTCCTGCCATGCAAGTGTGTGGAACTGTGTACGTGTCAGAGGGACGGTGCTTGGGAGAGCAAGCAGGCTTCATAAAATCACTCTGCTTGAGAACAGGCCAGGGCATGTGGAAGGAGGCCATTTCTCCAGTGAAAAATGAGTAAAAATGGTTTGCAGCACATGGCACTTGTCTGTATGTGTGGGGAGCTCTTGCTAGACCATCTTGCCTCTGAGGGGAGGAGTTTCTTCCCGAAGGGGGCTTGAGGTGCAGCCTCAAGCTGCCCTCTGGCAGCCCCAGCATCGCTGCTGTCAGAGCACTGAGTAGTCACCCAGCTGTCCACATGCCTCCTTTTCTCTGATCCCGCTTAGGCTGAGACTAGACAGACAGGTGAGAGAGTTGGGGATGAGTCTGCCTCTGCCTCAGCAACCTCTGGGATTTTCAGCTTTTTACTCTGGGCTCAGCTATCGAAGGTCTCGCCTCCCCCACGGTGCTCCCTTGCTGGGATGAACTGAGAAGCCCAGGCTGTGACTGGGAGCAGCTCCTGAGGTCAGCCCTTGTCCAAGGCTGAGCTGGGGAAGACTGCGACATGTCCTCTTGTCACGCTGTTGCTGAACCAAGCACTGTAAATGGATGTACACACAAACCTAGAGCTCAATAAATAGCAGAGCCCTGCCTGTCCAGAGTGTGCAGTGTTTGTCCTTCACAGAGGGGAGAGTGGGGTAGGTACGGGGGTGTCCCTGTCACTGTTTGGTGGCATGTGGTGGCACACGGGCTGCAGCAGGGGACTCCCTTGCCCTTGGGCTCTTCCTGCCTGTGCAGAGGGAGGTTGTGGTGCTGCTCAGCGCTGCCTCCTCCTTGGTCTGGGCTGCAGGTACCAGCCAGCAGGGAGCAGCCCTCCACCTCTTACATGCCCCTGGGGCTGCCGGTAAGGAAAACACGAGCAAGGCTGAGAGCCCGTGGATGTGAGCGAGGGATGCAGAGATCTACCTGTGCACAGTATGATGCGCTCTCTGCTGCTGCTGTCAGCAAACTCCTGGTCACAGATTCTGCTGCAGATTTGCCTATTTTGTTAAGCACTGTACTACTACCTGTGTTTTGAGGCCAGCTTGAACTGAGCAGAAAGTCATTTAAGTCTAACATTCAGCCTTGGGACGTGGCTGATGGTCCCAAACTTTCCCATATCTGATCTGAGCAGTTGAGTGTATTTTATTATATCTAATTCATAACCCAGTCTATTATTGGAAGAACTGTTTTTGAGTCTTGGGGAGTGTGGGGAGAAATCAGATTGCTGCCTTTAAATTAGGCAGCCACTGCAGGGAGACAAATATTTTACAAAATAATGACCAAATTCTGGAGGAGAAAAATTGAGTTTGAGCTAAACTTTGGAGGGAGTTATTAAAAATTTATTTTTAAGTGCCATTGTGATTTTTGGTATCGTCTCTTCTTCCCTAGCTCTTATGGATCCCATTTTTCATGCAGACTCAAGAGAGGGGCAGCTCCTCAGGAGCGGAGTCTCCCCTGCCTGGGCTGCGGGTTGTCAGAGGAGGCACCGTGCTGTGGGCAGAGGGTACCGATGGGAGGCTGGTGGGGGTGTCAGCTCCATGCGATGATTTGGCTGCTCTTTGGGGGTGTCAGGAGCAGGTAGTACCAGACCCTGAGTCTCATATACAGCAGCCAGCGAGCAGGGTGCACCTTTGCCCACCTGCATTTGGCTTGCAAGCCTCTTCGTTGTCTTCCTTGCCATGGCCATTACCTGCTGTGATCCCACCCACGTGGCATGGGGGCCGTGTCTGTGTAGGATTGAGCTGCCCTCCACGTGAGCCTGTCCTGGTGCCCGTGGGGCACTTTTCTCTCCTTGCCTGAAGAATTGCACCCTCTTTGCCTGCTCTGGGGTCCTGCCGGGCTGTTGCGTGGTGGGTGTCAGGGGGAGAAGCCTGCTGCCGTGGGGAGAGCTGTCTCCTAGACAGCACTTGCATGGGGGATCAGCCCCAGTGTGCACCGTCTGCCTCCCCACGCTTCCCTCCTGGGATGGAGCCGGTGTCCTTCCCAAATCCCGGCCCGGTGCAGGGTGGGCAGAGGGAGATGCCGTTACCCTGCCGAGTCACAGCTGTCCTCGCCTGTGTCACGGCTGGTGTGCGGCCAGCAGTCTGCGGTAAGATTTACAGCTGGCTCTTGGCACTCGCAAGCAGCTCTTCATCTTGGTGTCAGCACCGATGTCTCGTGGATATTTATTCTCATCTCTGTTTTCTGGGCTCTGTTTTCTCATTTGGTACTTGTTGGGATGGGCAGGGGCCGCATCCTGGCTGTGCTGAGCAGGGTTATACTTAGACAAAGGTTTGTCCCCGTAGAGGTGATGGGGTTTTTTTGGCAGATGAGCCAGCAGTAACCTGAAAGGAAAGGGGTAAAGCCCAGCTTTGGGAGCTGCAGACATCCAAAGGGGCCAGGGTAAGATGGGCTTTTCCGCTAGTGGAAAGAAATAATGCCTTTGCTGACGCTTTCAGTAAATCACGAATGAAAGTCTGGACCAGGAGGCTGGAGAAGGGGCTGTGGGACCTGGCCTTCCCTGGGGCTGCTGGGGTCCTTCGTGCTTTTCAGAGCCCTGGTTGTCCCCACTGCAGCACGGTGTGGGTGAGCTCAGGGGGACACTGATCAAGCAGAGGGGTGACCCCAAATAAATGGGACAGGCAGCACCCTTGGGGGAGCATCGCTGGATGCTTGCCTTGCTCCTGTTGTCTTTTTAAAGCATCTTTAGGCCACCCTTGGCAGGTGCTCAGGAGTGCAGACCTCAGATCTGACCCAGGGCGGCTGTCAGCTCTCAGGGTTGTGACTGACTGCAAAGGGAGATGCTCAGGACAGGGCTCCCCCCAGCCTCTGCCCTACAGCAGCCCACACATTACTCAGGACCAGCAGCTTGAGCACAGACGAGCCCCTGCCTCTCCTCGCCAGAACGGGGCTCCCCTGCAGTCCCCTTTGTCTCAGTGCGTCCCAGAGGGCCGGGACAAGCGTAGGGTCCTGAGCCCTGCGGGAGCAGCCGCTGTGGCTCCACACTGCGCTCCCCTCGCCCAGCTCGGCGCTGCTGGAGCGCGGGCCGGGCAATGCTCCACGGCCTCTGCTCTCCTGTGCTGTCCCTCCAGGGCTAATTGAATCATGTGGCTGGAAATTGAATCCAATTGAATAGATTAAATGAGCCAGGCTTGCCGCTTGCTGCAGCGCAGCGCAGAGCCCTGCCAGGCTGCTGCCAGAGGCTGGGAGCTCCCGGGAGTCCCACAGGGGCACGCAGGGGCTGGGGAGGCTGCAGGGAGATGGACACCCACTGGGCTGGGCTGGTTCTCCAGCTCTGCTTTGACAGATGAACCCTCAACCATTTCTCGGTAATGGGCAGCCTGGCCGGGTCCCACGGCCCACAGGTCACTCTGCTACAGGCACACACAGGTAGGGTTTTGCTCGTTTCCTCTCTGAAGCAATTAGTGACTAATTAGCTGGAGCCCCTCTGCTCCAGGGTTCAACCAGGGCCCCCCCGGTGGCGTACAGGGGTGAGGATGCTCTAATGACCCATGGCTGGAGCAGCTGTGGCTGCGCCCTGATCAGCAGCTCCCAGCCGATTGTTCTCCCAGCCTGCGGCAAGTGATGCTCCAGCAGCACCAGTCTGCACCACCCCGGCCCTCGTGCCCTGCTTTCGGCCCCTCTGCTGTAGCCACTGCCAGGCCAGTGGGATGGGATGGGCAACAGAGACAGCATGGACGTCCCCTCCCGCGGAGGTGAGCTCAGGCACGGGGCCCTGCCCTGGCAGAGCAGGAGGACGTGTGTCTGCAGCACGGACTCGCTCATGACAGAGATGTGCACCCGTTTTCACAGTAGATCTGAGCTGCTGAAAGGGCCCCTGGTGTGGCATCCAGTGTGGTGTAAGTGAAGGTTGGAAATAGTATCTGGTTCCTCTTTAAATAAAAGCTGAGCCCACAGGCACTGAGCACACAAACACTTATGAGATGGTTTATAACGCTGGGAGGGCTCATGAGACTCGGGGCACCTTCTGAGTCCAGGAATGCTCCAGTCCAGTCTCTGCTCTCTAAAACAAGTGCTTTTCTTCACACAGATTTTGCATCTGTTATGCAGAAGCGGCAGAGAAGTGTTCCGGGCGGGCACAGAGCCCCCCGCAGCCCGCCCAGCAGTGGGGCTGTGCCGGGGGCTTCCCTCCTTGCTGGAGGCGTGGGCGGAGGCAGGTGACCGGCTTTCGAGGATGCGGAGTGTGATGCGAAGTCCTTTCTCCCTCCTGCACGCCCAGATTTCTCCCACCTGCTGGTTTGCATCTGACAAAGGAGGTTCCCTTTCTCCTGCAGCATTCCTGCTTGCAAGGCTCGCCCAGCAGCTTGCAGGCATCTGTTCCTCCTCTAGCTTTGCAAGATTTTTCAGCAGCTGAAATTCCCCCCCAGAGCTGAATCTCCCAGCAGCTCCCACCCACCCGTGTGTCTCTGCAGGGTGGGTTTGCAGAGATGGGAGTTGTCCCCCCCGTCTGCCCCAGCTGCCTGTGTACTGGGTGATGCCCTGCTGGGGCATCACCTCCCCAGGACCTGCTGGTCTGCTGTAGCTGCTCCCCCAGTTCTCAGGACCCCCGGCCTGCAAAGACCAAGGGGCTCGTCTAGGTCTTGTGCCATCCAGATCTGTTTCCTCTACGGATGTAGTAAATATTGTGGTTTATTCCTGAGTGAGGCCATTTGCCCTGCCTGGATTCCCCCCGCAGCCGCTTGCATGGCCACAAGCACCCCTCCTCCGGGCTGGGGGGCTGCGTGGGCCCTGGCAGGGGAATAGCCCCGGGTGCCGAGCTGCTCATCCCCATCTAAGGCTGCTTTTTGCTGGTGTTTTTGCAAGGGGTGAAGCCGCCTTAAGGAGCTCCCATTTCTGCCCTCCATTCCTGGAACTGGCCCCTGGGTGCTGCGTCCCATGTCCCAGCCCGGGAGCTGCCCGGGAGCCCTCTCTGCTGGGGGAGCAGACCTGTCCCTCACCGCCAAGTGTAAATCTGAGCCCAGAGGCACCAAGCAACCGCAGCCAAAATAAGATTAATGGCATCTGCTGAGAGCACATCCCGAGGACTGCTATTGATGACCGTGGCTTTAAAATACTGTTAACAGTGGATAAAGCACCATGATTTAGAGCACTCGGCAATTACATCTCTGTTTGAAATTTCCTAAAGATAGGATCAGACTCCCAAGTCCTGCTCTCTGCTTTTCCGATAGAATTAATAAGAACGGAGATATGCAATTAGACAACACGCAGGCTGGTAGGGCAGATCGATGCCTTGTGGTTACCTAATGAAGTGTTAAATTACGTCTTTCCCTTTCCCTGTCCCCCTGTAACAGCCACAATGGGCTGTTTGCAGAGGGCTTGCAGGGCTTGTGCCTGGGGGAGAGCCCCCCCGCACCCCTCTACCCCAGCCCAGCTTCATGGCAGTGGGGTACGGACCCCTGCGCTCCTGCCTCCTTTCCAGGCTCTTGCTTCTGTGGATGGGAGCAGTTTGGGATCGTCTTGGGCTTTGTGTCGCGCCTGGGGCTTTCAGCAGGGCTCCGTGGGGACACGTGCAGCAGCAGCAGCAGCTGAGAGCAGGCTGCTGCCCCCAGAGCCGGGGGTCCCAGCGGGGAGCTGAAGGGACTGGCCCCATATTGTAGGGTGGGTGTCCTGGAGACAAACAGGGATGGTTGTGGGTGGGCTCAGCTCAGTCCAGCCTGGGTCTGGACGTGGCTGGTGGCAGCCTGGCACAGCTCTGCCTGCAGTGGGGCTCTGCCTCCAGCACTCCGGGCAACACCAGAGCATCCCCAAACTTGTCCCCTTCCCCAGTTACTCCTGACAAGGCTGCGTTGGCCGCACGCTGACCTGGGGACAGCGTGGCCCTGTGCACATCTCCCGGCCCCTCTCGCCCTGGCTCAGAGCTGTTCCCGGCTGCGGCTCTGCTGCCGGGGAGCAGCGTTAATCCCGTGCAGATGTCCTTTATTGAAGCGCTGCCGCCGCTGACAGGGTGACGGATGGGCCACTTAGGGAATGTGCCTCACGGCCGGGCTGACGCGAATGGGTGATTTCCATCACTGCGAGGGTGGATAGGTGGTGCCGGGGACACCCTGCCTCCGAGAGACACACAGCCTGGGGTGCAGCACCCCTCACGCCCCGAGCTCACCTCCTTCCTTGTGTCTCCTGCCTGCCCCCCTGTTCTCCACCCCCATCCCACCCTGCTGCTGGCTGTGCCAAGCCCTGGGGCTGGTTTATGTGTCCCTGTTTCCCCCGTGGCTCTCTGCTGCTCTCCCAGAGATGAGCTGGGGGACCTGGGTGCTTCCACAGGACCTCTCCCCCCCCAGCAGGTTGGATCCGGCCACTTGCCTGTCCTCCGCACTTCCCTGGCCCTGGGCATCAGGGTATGGGCTTCACGGTCAGCCGTGCCCCATTTGCTGTGGAGCCTGTGCCACTTCTTGGCCAGCTGGGGCATGGCCCTCCCTCCCAGTTAGCCCTTGTAACTGGGATCTGGGCTCACAGTGGTCACCAGAGCTCTTCCCACCCTCTGGAAACAGTTAATCCAGCGCTGTCTGCAGCAGCTTGGACCACCAGCCCTGCCTGCAGACAGCTTCTGCCCACCCCAGACCTGCTGATTGCTTTCACGGCCGGCGTGGACGTGGCCAGCAGCAGTGGGGCCGCACGAGGCACGAGAGCGTTGATTAAAGCCTCAGACGCTGCTCAGGTGATTTTTCCCCAGCCAGGCCCAGCCTTTCTGCATCTGCCGCACGTCCCGGTGAGACGTGCCGCAAAGGATGCTCTCTGCACTCCGGTGTGACTTTGCTGCCGTGCCTGTCCCTGGCCAGACGTGTTTACCGAGGCATCTCTGCGCCCAGTGCACCCGCAGCAGGGCTCCTGTCTGGGTCTGGGCAGGCGGGCAGGGACCGGACCCATTCCTGCAGCAGAAAGGCAGCAGCAGCCGGCAGTGGGCTGCTCCCACCCCGGCATCCTGCAGACCCCCGGCTCCCAGTGCCCGGAAGAACATTTAGGGGAAGACATTGCATTTTTTCCGAGCAGAGAAAGGCTCAAAGGCTGTGAATCCTGGCAGGATGCCCAGCCCTCATGTCTGCTAAGGAAAGGAGCCGTGACCAGCGAGCAGGCGAGCTGTGTCCCCCGTTTTCTACACTGCAGGGATGGGCTGTGTCAGCCTGGCCCTGGGGCTGCCCCATCCTACCCCACGCTACCCACCAACCCGCCCAACTTTCCCCTCTCTCCCCAGCCTGGCAAAGCATCTCTCGCTTGCCTGCAGGAACAGGAGCACTTAGCTGGGATAAAAATAGCCATGTTTGCCTCCCGATGGACCGGGGATGGCAGAAAGTGAAAACTTCCCCCGTCCAGCTCTGCTGGGCCCGCCACGTCCGCAGCGGGATGAACCCACAGGATGCTGGAGGTGGGGCGGGTGAGCCTGGGCACCACTCAGGCAGCTCTCCTGACCGAGGCTACCTCCCTGGGACACCGCTGGTCCCCAGGGGCTGCCGAGCAGATCCAGCCGAGGGTGTGATGAAGAGGATGGAGGAAGGAGGACGGAGAGGGCAAGGAGCAGCAGGATGGACAAGCCCAGCAGCGCAGGGGGTCCCCAGGCTGGCAGGGCTCCAGCTCTGCTCCTCAGGCCAAGCAGAGGGGGCATTGCCAGGGCTGCCCCAGGAGTTTCTCTCCAGATGGTCAGTGCATGCGGGCTCTGCGGCAGTGGCCGGGCCACAGGGAGGGCTGGGAGAATGTGTTTAGTTCCCGAGCATTTCTCCACTGCGTTTTCCTCACTAAATGGCTCTTATTTTTAGATCCAGGCAGTTGCTAAGCATCGCTGCCTCGCTAAGGCGGCTTCTTTCATGGCTTGACACCAAAGCACGCTGACAACACGCTGCCGCGTGAGCGCGGCCCTCCCTCCTCGCTGCTCTGGATTCCCTTTCTGCCCTGTGGCTCCTGTGGGCCGGGAGGTCCGAGCTGGGCGCAGGAATTGGATGGGATGCTTTGCCTCCTTCCATAGCCCCTGCTCCCCTCTGTCTCCGTGCATAGATCAGAGGATGAAGGGAGGAGAGGTGGGAAACGCTGGAAGCCAGGCAGCCCTGAGACATGCCCAGGACCCCTGTCGCGGTGCAAACCGGCAGTGCATGGGCAGCGGCATGACAAAAGCCCCTGGCTTTGCCCATGGTGGTGACTCTCCAGCACAGTTCGCATCCCACGGGCTGGCATCGTGCACAGATGGCAGCAAATAACCAGGGGCAGCAGTGGGACCTCCAACCCCCAGCACCAGATGTACCCGTGGGGCTGTGAGCTTGTCTCTTGGCAGCGCCGTGCCCCTGGATGCCCCCACAAGGTGTGCTGCTGCTTCACCCTTTCCTTGGGGCTGCAGAAGATGAGGGAATAATCCTGCTAAAGGCTCCAACCCTGTATGGGAAACCCATGCTCGGAGTGGGGGGCAGCAGGGGGGACCTGCTCCTGTGCTTGGCTGCAAGCAGGCGGGCCTGGGCCACCCTCCTCACACCTCTGCTCCATCTCTTGACGGCTGCTCGTCCCCTTCACCTCTAACCGATTTCCCATCCCGCTTCTCCCTGAGGTGGGGATGTAGCAGCTGCCCTGGACTGGGCACGGCTGGGGTCCCCCTTCCTCTGTAGCTCCCGTGGGTCCCAAGGCACAGCCCGGCAAGGGCACCGACACGCAGGGCTTGGGGGGACCTCGCTCCCCCGCGGCAAGCCGTGGGGCTCTGCGCTCCTCCTGCTGCCCCGTGCCTTCTCCATCTCCATCCCCGTCCCCTTCTCCATCGCTGCGCGGTCCCTGACCCCCGGGGCTCACCCGAACCGCCGGAGACCCCCACCTCGGTACAGCCCGAGGCAGCCCCCCCCCGCCTCCTCCCCGCCGCCCCCGGCCGTGCCTCAGTTTCCCCGCGGCGGCGCGGCGCAGGGCGGCGGGGCCGGGCCGGCGGCTCCCGGGAGGAGGCGGGGAAGGACGGGAGGGAGGGGGCNGCCCGGCGGCGGAGCCCGTCCGCCCCGTCGCCGTTCCCCCCGCCGCTCGGCGGGGCGGGAAGATGCGGAGCAAGGGCAGGAAGGAGAGCCTGTCCGACTCCCGCGACCTGGACGGCTCCTACGACCAGCTCACGGGTGAGTGCCGCCCGCCGGGGAAGGTGCAGCAGCCGCTCGGGACCACGGCGCGGGGGCGGCCCCAGGCACCCCGACCCGGCCCCGGGCACCCCGGCCCGCCCGCTTCCAGACCCGGCTGAGCCCCGGCCCTCTGCCCGCCCCGCTTCGCCGCACGCCTTGCCCGGGGAGGGAGGGGGGCGACCCCGGCGCTGGAGCAGGGGGACAGTCCCGGGCCCGGGGGATGCTCCGGGGGGGACAGGGTTGGTCCCAGCCGGGCGGAGGTTGCCCCGAGGCAGGTTTGCAGGGAAAAGGCCCCCACCGGGGGGTGGGATGCTCGAATTGCTTTTGGCTGCCACCAAGCTCACCCTCCCTCACCGCTGCTCCCAAGCCCCTCGGGACACCAAGGTTGGCAGTGGGCTCTCTCCACCGTACCTTGGACCCCCTGCTTCACCCTGGGGTGGCACGGCAGCACCCTGGCAGCAGGTTCCCCCGGGAACGGAGAGGCTCACCCCGCTCAGCAAACGCCAGCAGCACCACAGAGCCTGGTGTCTTCTACACCCGTCACCTGGTGTCCCCTAGAGCATCTCTAGAGGTGCTCTGCCCCCGGGATGGAGTGGCCATGGGACACAGAGGACAAATATGACCCATCTGTGACCCTATTGCATCCCCCTCCATCCTTTGCCCCAGCAGGGAATTGCCTGGCATCCCACATCCCATCACAACATCCGTCCATCCATCGCACCTCATCCTGCGCTGTCCGGTAGTGAAGCAACTGGGCTGGAGCTGGCGACACCCCTCCTTCCCCACGTGCTCTCCACGGATCAGACCAAATCCCATCCCCTTTCAGGGCCTCTGTCACAGCAGCTGTGAAATGGGGCAGCAGTTCCCGCCTGCCTCCCGGGACCCACGACGGAGCTGAACCTGTCCATAGCCGGTGGGGTTGGGTGCCCTCATGCCGCAGGCACTGGGGTATGTGCACAGGCGGCTCCCACGAGTCCCGGTGATTCTTTTCCTGCCACGGTCTGGAGTGGATTTCAGGCTTTGCTCTGGAGTTTCGAGGAGGTGGTGGCATCGGGGCAGGACCCCTGCTCTGCTTTCCTGAGCAGCCCCACGCATGGGAAACGCTGCTTGCTGCCTGCCCAAACGTGCTGCAGGGAAGATATTTTTGAGCTGTGTAGGAACTTGGAACCCACACACAACTTTTGGTTTCTCCGGTAACTTTAAAATGTCCATATGGATTTAAATCAAACCAAAGTTAAAAATAAATTCCAGTCTTTCCAAGGCTGAGACCTTTTATGCCTGGGCTTACCTCCGAGCCAGCCATGCAGCAGCAACCCGGGCAGAGGGGAGCCGTGCCGCTGCGCCAGCCCCTGCCCGCGGGGATGGGGCTGCTGGGAAGCCTCTGGGGAATAGGGCTGGAAATATCTGCCCCATTTCCCAGGGCGGGAAACAGAGGCCCCAGGAGGGCATGTCACCCA
This sequence comes from Balaeniceps rex, assembly GCA_013401315.1. Classification (NCBI taxonomy): domain Eukaryota; kingdom Metazoa; phylum Chordata; class Aves; order Pelecaniformes; family Balaenicipitidae; genus Balaeniceps; species Balaeniceps rex. The sequence continues at coordinate 35,573 of VYZW01027222.1, forward strand.
TTTGCCATCGCTGTCAGGTCAGTGACCTGCCAGGGCAGAGCCGGTGGTAACGCCAGGGAGGAGAGGGGGCTGGTCCCGCTGGCACCGATTTCCCCTGCGTTGGCTGAACGCGCCGAAGCCATCCCTCCCTGTGGAGGGAAAGTTGTTTTTCTCCCAGAAAGAGTGTGGAAGTGATGCAGGCAGGAGGAGAGGGAATGCAGCCTTAGCTCTGGGGAGGGTTTAATAGCTCAAGCCCCTGCCTGCTAACCTGGCCTGGGCTCTCCTGGTACCCTGGGGATGCGGTGAGGAGCTGGGACCCCCAAGGGGCCATAGCGAAGCTCCAGGGTGGAGCTGGCAGTGCCAGTGTGGGCTTAGTCTCTCCCTGCAGATGGGGGGTCCCTGCCAGCACCCGCTGCTTGGTAGCTCAGCCCTGCTTGTGGACAAGCATGAGTAGTTCAGGGTGTTCCTGCAGCCTTGGGGACCCCCATCTATCAGGGTCTATGAGGGTCTGGGGGACATCTGCCATTCAAGAGCTGTTAACCGAGAGATGATTTGATGTCAGGCGATGCGACAGCCCCACAGCAGCTCCAGCGACTGCTGGTGTGCATGGGGACAGCACTTGGTCCTGCTGCCTCCCCATCACTCCCCAAAAATAGGTTGGGGCCAATGAGACCCCCATTTATGCACGCCCAGAGAAGGGTTAGCAATACCCACTTCCAAAAGAAGGAGAGGGGCTAAGGGGAAGCAGGACCCCAAGCCATGCGCAGGGTAGAAGCCCCCCACACCTTCCCCAGCAGCGCACTGATTTTTAAATTTAAAGAGCTGTTGAAAATGGGGATGCAGTGACAGCCCCCCCTCCCTGCGGCACCTCCAGCAGTGCCCAGCCGCCCCGGTCCCCAGCCGGAGCATCCGTGGGCTCTGCAGGCGTGTGGCACATGGATGTGTGTGTGAGAGGCGAGAGTGCCCAAGTGAATGAAAGCTGCCTGCATGTGAGCAGCGGGGAGAGCAGGCACCGGCTCCGTGTGCCAGGAGGATGTGGGCCGGCTGCGCTGGGGCGAGCCGGGATGGACCCTGCCCGCGCCTGGCCCCAGTGCAGTGGCGTGGGGCGAGGGCAGGCACCGGCCGTGCCCGGCTGCTGAGCCTGGGGCTGGGCACCCGCCTGGGTGTTACGGAGAGAATTATTTAGGTTACGCCACTAGGAAATTAAACCGGTCCATTTCTGGGATATTTAGATGATGCTAGCGAGAAATAAAAGCCAACCATAAATTACATTATTCCTCCAGCCCTCTAATGACATGAGCGATTAGTGTGCAAGCAGAGCCCGGAGCCAGTGTCTCGGGACTGCTCTGGACATGGCCCTCCATGCGGGAGAAATGGGAGCCCGGTGCCGCTTTGCCCCGAGGAGAGGAGGTACCGTATCCCCGGCCCCGAATCCTGGCAGTGCGAGAGGTGAGGGGGGCTCAGAGGCGGCTTTCCCTCCTGCCTGCTGCTCCGCAGGGTTGTGTGGGCAGCGGGGCTGTCCCAGCCCCAGTTGGGGAGCAGGGGCAGGTGGCCCAGGGCCCCATCTCACCCCGCGGGACAAGCCCGTCCCAAGCATGCGTTGGCATGGGGTCACTACCTGGGCTGTTTGGGGTGGGTCAAACCCCCTAGCTGCATTTTGGAAGGATGAGGGATTCAACTCTGGGGCTGTTGGTCCTCCAGAAGGGGTTAGGAGGCTCACTTTTCACCCCTGCTTTTTCACCCCTGCTTTCTCCCTCCCGTTGTCGTGTTGCGGGGTCTCGAGCAACTGCTTTGCTCCACCCCAAAGGCAGCTGCAGCGTTTCCAGTGGGTGAGCAATTGCTATAGAGACCATCTGCAGAGCTTTGGGATCCTCCTGCCTTCCAAGGCACGGCTGATGGATGGGGACTCCCTAACTCTTAGCACTTTGAGCAGCCCACCCAGTGAGATGAAAACTGTAGGTACCAGTGTAGTGGCAGCGCAGTATCTGGCTGAGCTCTCCTACTTGGAGGGAGGGTGGGAGAGGCATCTCTCCCGGTGGCAGTAAGAAAGGAGAGATGGGGCCGAGCTGTCCCCCGCAAACACGCCGAGGGGAGGACGGGTTAGTGGGGTTGGTGGGAGGACAGCAGGAGCTGGGGTCTGGTCCCTGCCGTGGGGTAAAGCCCAAGAGCTGTGTCCCAGCGATGTGTCTGCCGCAGGCGGGTACCAGGTGACGGGCAGATCTAGGGCTGTGCCAGGGGCTTGTTCTGCTGCCGGCAAACCCGGTGGCTCCATCGTGGCTGCTCGCAGCCCGTGCTCAGCCGGGTGGGAGGAAAATCTCTGCGAGCTTGCCGTAGCATAGGACTTCCACCTGCAAGGGGGATAATTTATTTCCCAGGGTGTGGAGGGGGTGTCAGTGCTAGCCTGTCCCAAATAATAGTGTGTGTTAGGGGGAAGAGCTGGGATCTGCAGCCGGAGGATGGAGTGATGGAGCTGGTGGGGTGGGAGTGAGGGCAGGAGGCAGGCAGGGGCCGTCCGGGTGCCTGGCTGCGAGTGTGCGTGTCAGGCTGTGTGCCGTGGCTGCCTGCTGGGGTGGATGCCGGGGAGGGGGACTGGGATGGGGACTGTGCCTGAGACCGTGGCAGCGCCTCGCCCGTGCCCAGAACAAAGCTCCTCTTGCCTGGTTGCTTCCTCAAGCAGCACAGGTGCATGGCCACCTCGCTCTGCCCTGCCCACGCAGGTCTGGCAGGGCTGGCTGCCTGCATCCCTGTGGCCAGCAGCACATGTGGTTCATCCCCTCCTCCTAGAAGCAGCCCCCATGAGGGATGACACACACCAACGTCCTTCCCCTGGGGGGTCCGGCCTGTGGGAACCAAGTGTGCTGCCTGTCCCCCTGCTCCCCCGCTAACCTGCCTCCTCCATGCTGCCGCTGTGCCACGCGTCCCCTCTCTTCTTGCCGCTTCTGCTCCCGCTGCCCACAGCCCGGTGGTGAGGCTGGGCTGGAAGCCGGGCTGACCCTCGAGCCAGGTCCCCAACCTACCCAGGAGGCCCCCAGTCAGGGTGTGGTATGGCGGGGAAAGGGCTCCCACTCATGCACTGGGGCCCGGGGCTCCCGTGGGGTCCCCTCTGTGCCAAAGCGCCCTGCCCTCAACGGATGCTGCACCTTCGCGGGGTGATGGGAGTGTTGCCTGACTCTGCCTCGTCTCTGTCTGCTGTCTCCCTCTCTCTGGCATCTGTACCCCTCTGCCTCTTCCCTCTTTGCTGTCCTGGCTTGTCTGCAGCCCTTTGATGCTGATGAATCCGCTCTCACGGGGTGCCGTGGCCTCTCCTGACCGGAGGCTGAGATTCGGCCAGTGGGGAGGTGGGATGCTGCTCTGAGCCCACGCTGGGGCAGAGCCGTGTGCGGGGCAGGGGGCACGGGGACGATGCTACTGGGTACTGCTGCCCGCGGGCAGGTTGGATTTTGCAGGTGGGGAGGCTGGAGCTGAGGTTTTGGCAGCCGCTGCTGCATCCCCGCAGGCAGAGGCAGGTCAGAGCCCATGGGGAATTGGTGGCACAGGATTAATTGACAGGAAGTTTGTGGGTTTGGTCGGGGCGGTTAAACAGCTGATTTCTGCAGATGCCGATGCATAATTCATGGGCTGTCGCAACTTCGGCCAAGGTGTGCAGCTCCTGCTGCACGGGGCTGGCGATGCACGGGCAGGGAGGGGTTTGCTCTTCTGCCACCTCTGCGCCTGGGGACAGAGAGAAGTTTTTCCCTGCGGCTGGCCGTGCTGCAGCTGGATAAGGTGTCCAGACTTGGTAGTGCTGCTGCTTTCCTGTTGTGTGGTGGGCTGGGACCAGTTGCCCCCAGAGCCTTGGCAGCTGGGACAGGAGGAGGTTTGGGAGAGTGAGCAGAGCTGGTCCCTGGAGCGGGCTCCAGTTTCCCCAGGGCCATACCGGGTCCATACGTCCTGGCTGGAGCTAACCCTTATGCCCTTGCCTTGCAGCTGGAGCATCAGAGGGTCACACCAGCCCTGAGGGACATGAGAGACCCCATTAGTGGAGCTGCCCTCCCCCTCCCTCGCTGGCTCTGCTCATTAGTGGTGTTTTCATTAGGAGGAGTGGTTTGGTTTTGTTTAAGCCAAATTGCTGTGCTTGGGAGATGATAAATCCATCTGCTGGCAAATCGCTCTCCTGCCGACGGGATGGATCCCAGCCCTGGGCTTTAATCGTGCAGCAGATGAATGAGCCTCTAGTGAAATGAATCTCCCTGCCGTGCCTCGCCGGGGGGGCTGAGCCGGGTGGGCTGCCTCCCCGACGCCACAGTGAGAGGCTCTGGTTTGGAGTGGGGGTCAAAGTCCTACGCTAAGGGGTTGCAGAGCTCCGGGGGTGGTTATTGCCGAGCAAGTGAACTGCTGGAGCTGGTGCAAGCAGCTTCCCTGGGAGCGAAGGGGGAGAGGAGCCCCTTTCCATGGGGCAGGGGCTGCGGGTGGGTGCAAGGGTCCTGTTCAACCCACTGTCCATGCCAGGGTGCTCTGCCAGCAGCAGGGCTGGGTGGGTGCCATACCGGGGGGGGGGTGGCAGGACGGTGCATGGGACAGGGCTGGGTCGGGACGCAGGGGATGGAGCGGCCCTGCCCTCAGTGATACCCTACCGAGCAGCTTTGCAAAGGGGATGCGGCAGCAGGGCTGTGCTGGGCAGGAGACTCTTATCGGGGTTCTCCCATCCTGCTGCTGTGGCTCAGGCTCCTTCTGGCTTTTAAGTAAATTTGCCTTCCACTTCAAATGAAAATGGGTGGTGCAGCCCCCCAGGGAGTGGTGTGAGTAATTAGCTTGATTGGAAACAGAGCCCTGCAGGAGGGGAGCTGGGGGCAGGATAGCTGCCCCATTCAACAGGAGCTGATGGGGATGGGGGGCATGTGGGGATGTCACCTGCATCTGAATTTGGGTCTCCCTGAATGTTTCCTCTCTGATCCAGACAGGGCGAGTCACCTATGGACGCTTTTGGGCAGGGGTGCCGTACACGTGCACACCCGTGCTCTCCCAGCACCGCGCCTCGCTGTCTGTGGCTGACGGCAGCCCCCAGGGCTCAGCTCCGTCTGGCTCTAGGTGACTCCAACCCCGTTTTGGCAGAAGCCACCCAGCTTTTGAACCTGTCAGGTCGGGATCCCTCCTGTTCAGGTGGCCGGCACCTCTCCCGACCCCAGGATGGTGTTAGCATTGCTGCTGGGGGCTCTGGCATGCGGCAAGAGGGTTGGTGTCCCATCCATGCTGCTCCTGCCTACCGCAGCTGGGGACATCGGGGACCTGGGGACGTCCAAGCCTGGGGGCCATAAAAGCGGGTGCCCCAGCCCTGAGCACAGTTGCTGCAGTGCCCGTCCGATTCCTGTGCCAGCTCCATCCCCGGTGAGCATGTGGGGGGCTGTGTCCTGCGCCGCATGCCCCTGCATGCTGACGAGCCCGATCCGCACTCTGCTTGGAGAGCCCTGGGCTGCAGCTGGGACAAGCTGGTGGCTTTGTCCTGGAGGGGAGGGAGTGGTGTGGGGTCTGGCTGACCCACCGAGAGGCCCGGCAAGGACCATGCCGCAGCAGCAGCGGTGCCCGTGGGCAGACAGGGAATGCTCAGAGTCCCAGGGGCCAGTGCCAGGCTGGCAGCAGAGATGGATGGCTTCTCCTGCAGCCCCTCTCCCAGGAGCAGGTCAGAGACAGTGATGGAGTGACTAACTCTGCGGTCGGGCTGGTGGCACGAATCCGCTGCCCCAGCTCTGCTGTATGGAGATGGAGGGACTGACTGGGCAGGATGGGACCCCCTGGGCTGTCCTGCTGCCCCCCGTGAGCCACCTCCTGTGGCAGTGATGTTCTTGCTGGGAAGGGGCTCAACAGCCTGAAACAGAGGGATGTTTCTTGGCAAGACGCTACCATGAGAGACTGGCAGGACCCTGTCACTGAGCCTCTGTGGGGCAGAAAGGGGGACCCTGCTCCTGGCTCCAGGCACTGACCCAGCAGCAGGGCTGGGATGCACTGGCTCCCTTACCTGCTCTCTTCTCATCAACAAACGCACGCATTCGGACACCAAAAAAGTCCTTTGGTGACAGTGGCCAGGATCTGAGTCACAGGGAAGAGGGTTTCCAGGGTTTTTCCCTTGGCCTGGCTGGGGAAGGTGCAGCCCTGTGGGAAGGAGAGAGGTACTGGCAAACTCGTGCATCCATGGATCACCCTCAGACCCAGCAGGAGCTGGGGAAGAGCCATCCGGCTGCTCTCATCTGGTTACTGTGGCCCATCCAGCCGCGGCGGGGTGAAATGAGAGCTGGCCTCCTTGCTAACGAGATTAGACGGGCGAGCCACTGCTCCTGGTCTGTTTGGTTAATCGCTTCTTCCTAGATTGAATTTTTTTAAATTGCATTGCTTACAGAAACCCCTTGAATAGGTTTAAAGGCAATAATCCTCCTGGTCCTCCATCACTGCAAGGGTCTCCCTGGGGCTACTTGGCAGTGGGTCGCTGAAGTCCCCGGTGTGTCTCCACGTGCCTCTGGTGTCCCCAGGAGGTGGCTGGCTGGGCTGCCCGGCCCGTGGCGGCTCTTGATTTACTCCGGGAGAAAATATTGATGAATTTTTAATGGTGTGATTTAGCAAAACCTCACAGAGGTGAGGGAGAAGGGAGAGGGTCAGGTGCCGGGCTCTGTGCTGCAGCCAGTGTGATGGGTCCCCTTTGCCCCCCACTCCTGCCCCGAGGGCCGTGGCAGGCAGCTGCTCACCCTGCCCATCCTGCTGTGCTGCTGGGGGCATGCTGGGGTTGGGGGGGTCTGGCAGTAGGGCACAGCACCTGCATGGGGTCTCAGATTCCTGTCTGACCCTGGAGCGGGGAGGGATGGCTGCTGGCACTGGGTTTTGGAGTCGCAGCACACGTTAGCAAATGAGCGTGGGGCTTGAGCAGTGCAGCGAGGGATGCTGTAATGTGCTGTGGTTAGGGATGATCCCGATGTCCCTTGGGGACATCTCAGCCCTCTCCTGGGTGGTGGGATCTGCCCTTAAGTACCTCTTTTTCTCCCCCCAACTCTCCTTCCAGAAGTCGTGTCTTCTGAGCCCAGCCCCTGCCCTGCACCGCTCGTGCTGAGCCGAGCAAATTTCCCCCGGCACTCACCCTCCCTGCTCGCCTCCCCTCCGCCGTGCAAAGTGAGTCACTCCCAGGCACCAGGAATCATTCATGTCATTTCCCCCTTTGCCGCAAAGTCATTAATGCGAGTGGAATAATTTGTTGCGTAACGGAGAGGATCAGCGGGAGCGCTGCTCTGGTGGGTGACGCCTGGCCCTGGCTCCGGCTCCCCACCACCCTGGCCACCGCTGCCCTGGGAGAGGGCAGCTCAGTGGGATCGCTGTCTGGGAGCATCCCAGGTCTTGCTGGGGTTGCGGTCCCACGGCTGCACTGTGGTGGCAGCGACAGTGTCAGCTCCCTGAGATGCTTTCCCGAAACTGCTGAGACCCGCCTGGACCCCAGCTGGGTGGGATGGACAAGTTTGTTGTGGCCTCAGTGTCTGCTCATGCACAGCTCCTCTGAAAGGGGCTCATCCCAACTGCTCCACGGTGACATAGGCAAGAAGTGTCCCCTGCATTGATGGGGTGTGTGTTGTGGCACCCTGCGTCCCTGCCACGTCCCTGCCTCGTCCCCGCCACGTGCTGCTCCAGCTTCTCTGAGCTCCCCAAGCTGTGGGGTCACAGGCGCTTCCCACCAGCAGCCGAATCCCTCCTGGCTTCTTGCTTCAGAGCTGGGGACCCCGAGGTGCCCCGGTGGGGGACCCTGTGTGGCTCAGGGCCCTGCAGCCCTGAAGGGCAGCTCTGGAACTGCTTGCAGCGAGGTCCCAGCCAGCTGTTGCTGCTGGCGATAGCAAACCCACGCACAAGGTGCAAATCCGAGCATGGCTGGGGCTCCCTCCCGGGAACCTCACAGCCTCCCAAGCAGGGGGCTGGCTGGAGGGGGGACTCACTGCCCTCACCCACCCCAGCTCAGGACTGTGGGTGCTGGGAGCCCTTGATCAAGTGATGCTTGCTGTGGTTGTGGCAGATCCAGTCTCTCCCCTGCGTGGCAAGGGGGCAGAAGGGCAGGGAAGAGTGCTCCAGGTGTTAAAAGGCATCGGCGAGGCTGTGCCCCTGCCCAGGGTTAATTTCCTTCTATCCCACGCTCAGCCAGGCATTAATTTAAAGATGCTGCAATGGGAGAGGGGGAGCCTAAGAGGATTGGGTTGAGAGCAGGAGGATTTAGCAAAGGGAAGGGACGTGGCTGGGGCTGGGGGCTGCGCAGGGGACAGCGGCATCTGATGGCACAGGATGGGCAGGAGGGAGGAGGTGGCTGTGCACCCCTTGGGACCGAGCCTCCCCGATGTGTCCCAGCCGTGACTGTGGTGGCACCCAGTGGGCTCCCACCAACCCCTGGAAGGGGACACAGGGGTGAAGCTCTCCCCATCCCCAGGGAGAGCACCGCTGCTGGGTGGCTGGGCAGGGAGGGGGACACGGGCTGCTTGCTCACAGTGTGGCCATGCCCCATGTCCCACCCCTGTCCCTTGCTGTGCGTGGGAAACGGGGCAGAAGTTTCATACCAAGCCTGGAGGAACCCAGTGGATGAGCATTGTGCCCGGCTCCATGGGGGGCAGGCAGAGCCCCTCTGGGGTGCCACATCCCAGTGGGGACTTTGTCCCCTCACTCCAGCTGGGCAGGTGCAGAGCGCTGCTCCGGAGCAGCACAGGGAGGGAGGAGATGGTGCTTAATATTTCAAAGCAACTCATTGAAAACCTGATGCTCCCTGTGGCTGGTCCAGACCCAGCATCCCCAGGAAGGGGCCAGGATCGGGCCCGCCTCAGCCTGGTGTGAGCTGGAGGGGCAGGCTTTTGGGACCACATCCATCGGGGCAAAGGAGCCTTTCCCCCCCTCCGTCGCCTTCAGACCCGAGGGTCCTGCCTCTGCCCTGGGCCACAGCTCTGGGGCAGGGACGTGGGTCCCAAGGGGCCGCGGTGGCTCCCCAGCGCCACGCCAACCCATGCCTCCCTTGGCGCTGTTTGTTTTCTCAGCCCAACCTGCTGTAATTACAACCCGCTGTCCGGATAATGCGTCTTTTCTTTTATCACTGCTTAATTAAATAACTGTGGGGAAGTGAGGGGCTGGTAACACCTTGTTTGCTGGCACGAACAACCCGGTGGTGCTGGGGAGGTCTCTCAGGGCTGGCAGAGGAGCCGGCTGGGGAGGGCTGTGCCCTGGCTTGGGGGGCACAGCTGAACGCAGGGTACCTGCGTGCCCATGAGGGATGAAGCACTGATTTTGTTGTTCATGGGTGCAGCATCTCTGGCACAGACATTTCCAGGCCATCCCCGAGGAGGTGCCCTGGACGTAACCGCCGTTGCCCTGTCTGTGATTCTCCCCTCGTCTCGGAGCCGTGCCCACTGCCAGGCCAGGAGGAGCGTGCGGGCAAGGTGCCCGCTGTCAGGCCAGCCGCCTCTGCCCACAATTAGCTGGTGCTAATGAGTGTCCCTGGCAGCTGCTGCTGGGTCAGTGAGCTCCAGCTGAGTGTCTGCCGGGCTCCCCCTGTGGGGCCGAACGCGTGGGTCCTGCTCTCCGCTCAGCGGAGCATCCTCGGTTGTGCTGTTGGTCCTTAGCATGGACATGGCTCCCTCTGCTCTCTCTTCATCCCTTCCCTCATCCCTCCGCTGTCTCTCCACCCTTGTGCCTTCCCCAGGAGGCTGGTCCCAGTTTGAGCACCGGCAGTGGTGCATCTCCAGGTGCGTGCAGCTCCCCTGGGTCTTGCTCCCCTGGGTGCCCCTTTCTCCCCATCCCAGCCACCCCGCAAGGTGCTGTAGCACCAGGAAGAGTGTCTGTTATGGCGTCCTTGGGAGCAGGATGTGGCCCTGTTTAAAAACACGTGGGCAGGGCCAGTGAGAGCGGTCCCTGGAGCACTGCGGGTCCCGCTTTGATGGATTGGGGAAAGGTCTGATCTGACGGGATTTCCATCTACCCGAGACAAAGCGCTGCACCGAGCTGCGGCAGGGCAGCCCGGCACGGGTGGGGATTGATGAACATCCCCAAACTGTTGCCAAGCCCCGAGGTTTGCGTTTGCCTGCAGCGAGGAACCGGGACTCTTTGCAGAGGTGCTCCCCTGCCTCGCAGTGCACCGTGCAGCAAGCACCCGCCATTGGTTGTGCAAGCGGCATCACAAGCTACGCTCAGCTTCGGTCTTGTGGAGGGTGGGGGCAGCTTTTTGCATTGGTGTCGAGACGTACAAGACGCATGGCTGGGGTAGACTGGAAAATGTCCCCCATTTGGGGACTGGCCTCCCAGAGCTGTGGGCAGCCCTGGGTGTCGGGGGCCTGGCTTGGAGACGATTGGTCTGGGGATCAAGGGGTTTTGGGGGCACTTTGGGGCTTCGTGGCAGGATGCTGTGGGGAGAGGAGCTCCCTGCCCACGTAGGGGTTGCATGCAGGCAGGGGAGCGTGGAGTGACCTGCAGGCTCGGGGTGCCTCTCCTCCTGGTGTGCTGCCTGTCCTTGCTGCCTGTCCTCCTGCTTGCCCTGGATTTGCAGCTCAGGAGCCTCTGCACAGATCAAAGCCTGGGAGCATCTCTCATCTCGGCTTACCTGGGTCCTGCCTGCCCCCCAGCCCAGAGCACAGCAGGGATTTGGAGGTAATCCTTGCAGACGGGATGCTGCTGGCTAATTATAGTAGAGCATCTCGCTTTGTGGGAACCACGGCAAATTGTCCCTTGAGCCCAGGCAGCAATGGTACAAATCTGCTGCTAATTAGACTTGAAAGTCCTCCCGTGAGCTCAGGCGCAGGATGGATATTTGATTATTAACATATTTATTTCTGAGCCTCTCAGCAGGTCTTGCACTGGGAAGCTGTACTCTCCCCCCGAGTAATTGCCAGGCACATTTATTCCTATCAAGAGTGTTTGGGGGCTGTTCAGCTCTGTGTGCTCATTTTTGGGGGTGTCTCACCAAGTGTGTGGAAAAGACATCTTGCTGATGCTGGGGAGGTCCTGGGTGGGAGCACGGGCCCCAGGCTCTGCTCTGTGCCTCCCACCAGCCCCTCTGCCGGGTGGGATGCTCCTGACCCTCATGCCCAGGTGGGAACCCAGGGACATCTTTTCCCACCTGCTCCTGGGTCCATTGGCTCCAGGCACTGGGTAGGCAGCGGGGGGTGTGAGGACGACCCAGTGGTGCGGAGCTGGTGCTGAGCACCGCAGCCAACACAAAGCTGCCTGCCACGGCACCCCCAGGGAAAGCATCGCTCCCTCCGGCGGAGGCAGACAAACTGCGATGGAAACACTGCCTCTGAAACAACCAAAAATAGCTTTCCTGTCCCCAAAATGTCAGTTTAAAAAGGCAGTCTCTGGGGGCACCCCCGGGCTGGCAGTGGGCTGAGCGGGTGCCGTGGAGATGCCAGGTGGGGGGCCCTGCTGCCCCGTGGGGCAGGGAGTGCTGGGCAGGGGGCCGGAGGGCTGAGCCATCACTCAGGGTATGAGTGGGGAGAGGGTCAGTGCTGGCATGGGGGGCTGTCAGCCTGGCTGGGGGGCTGCGCAGCATCTCAGGTTGAGGCTGGAGAAAGGTGCAGGTGGGCTGTGGGCTGTCAGAGGGGCAGCACTGACCTTGTGTGTCTCCCCTGCCCCAAGCCCCTCAGGTCGCCCCAGCCAGGTTGTCACCCACCCAGGGGTTTCAGGCCAGTGCCAGGGGCTCTGTTGGCGTGGGGACAGGCGAGGAGCCGTGGGTCAGGACCTCAGCCGCATCTGCAATGCCACTTTGCCGGGGAGTGGGGGACAGGCGCCTTGTTGCAGCACCAGAGTTATTAATAGCAGCAAACACTCTCGGTGCCTTCATGCCAAGTCCACTTTGGGGGAGATTCCTGCCATTTGAAGAATGTTTCCCCTCCCCAGGTGCCTTATCTCCCTCTCCCAGCTGTGCAGCCGGTGCATGCCGGAACCCTGGATAAGCCGTGGTGCTAATAGCCTTTCCCGAGCTGCTCAGCCCGGCAGCGTCTGACTCGGCGATCGAGGGTGCCCCGCTGCCTGGCCTGCAGGCAGCCCCATGCTGCCTGCACGTGTGGGAGCCGAGGTCACATCCCAGCCCGTCCCCGCTGCATTCCTCCTGTCACCGCGCTGAGCCAGAGCTCTTGTCGGCCAAGCGAGCGCTGATTGCAAGGAAATTAGCCTGGTGCCATCTCGCATTTATCGGAGCCCAACCTGTGCGTGATTGCACGGGGCTCGTTAATTTGTTGCCATCACTGTGGCTTGGTGCGGGGCGGTGAGCGTGGCAAGGCTGGAGGGGGGCACACCGGGGGGCCAGGACATGCAGCAGCCTGCTGGGATGCCGAGGGCCATGCCCTCCCCTGGAGCAGATTTGGGAGCAGGGCTGGCGTCACTTGTGGCTAGGCTGAGATTTTTCCCAGCCTCACAGTTCAGGAGACCCCGGTAAGGCTTGGAGTGGGAGCTGGGACAGGCCTGGGGATGCAGGGTGGTGTGCTGGGGATGGAAACCCCTGCTGCTCCTCGTGGGGTGCTGTGGGCATGGAGCAGGGTGGGCATCTGAGGGGCAAAAAGATGCTGGTTCAGGTTAAAGAGATGCTGTGGCTGTGTTGTGCCCCAGCGTGAGCCGTGCACCCCCAGACGGTGATGTTCCCACTTGTGCTCTTTGGGGGTCCTAGAGCCATGCTGCTCTACTGCCTGATGTATCCTGGGTGCCCCCTGAGTTGCTGTGTTTTGCAGACCCAGCGAGCTCAGAAACAGCGCTGGGTGCTCCAGGCAGGCTGTGGTGTCCTTGCTTACAGCTGCTGTCTCGACCTGTCGGTCCTATAACCAGGGCTGGGCTCAGCTCCTGGCTCTCTTCCCTTCCCCGTGCCTCAGTTTCCCTGCAGACGTTGGTGCTGGTCTTTGCCAGGTCTTCGCCAGGCCTTCGCAGGGCATGGGGGGTCTTGGGGTGCACCTCAGGAGCCTGGGTGGGAGGCAATGGAGCCTGTCCCCCCTGCCTTGTCCCCTCCTCCCCACTGCTTGCTATACCCTGTGCGTGAGGGCGATGAATTATTCACGCCCTGTTGTGGGGGGGGTGTTGGGGGGGTGTCTGTGGCCGCCTGCATGATGCCAATGGGGGCCACGTGCCACTGAGCACAGAGAGCTTTTCTGTGTAAATCCCTGAAATATTTAGCAGAACTGACTTAAAAAATACAGCTTGGGAGGAGTTAGTGCCTCAGCGTAACCTGGAGGGCTGGGGGCCATCACAGGGGAGTGATGGGGGTGATGGACGCACTGGGGTGGTCCCTGGGGGGCTCTGGCCCTGGTCTTTGCCTGACACCCACCACCCAAGCTGCTGGTGGAGCTTGTGTCTGTCTGTCTGTCCGACCACCCATCCGTTGGGCCCTTCTGCTTGTCTCTGCCATCAGCTGGTGGGGGTGCTCCCATCCTTTCCCTGCATTGCAGGGGTGCTTTGGAGCCCAGCGCTGGGCTCAGCTGCTGGCAGGGGCAGCCCAGTGCCCCCCGAGCCAGGCTGCTGCCCCATCACCCGCTGCTGCGTGCCGGCTGCTGGCAGGTCGCCGCTGTGGGACCGACCGGTGCACAGTGTTGGGCCAGGCTCCCGCCCTGGCAGCGCCTTCCCGAGCAGACGGATCACATCACATGCATTTTTTAACAAGATCCATCGGCTGGGAACGAGCTGAGCTGTCGCCGCAGGTTTGTGATCAAAGTCAGACGTGCCCTGGCAGCCCGGGGGGAGGGTGGCCCTGCACGCCACCCCTCTCCATCACAGGGCCAATTTACGGTGCATCTATCCCGGCAGAGCAGCCTGGGGATCCAGCAGCTTCACAGGCTGCAGGTGTGTTGCCCCTGCATCCCTGGGGGTACCGGGATGGCCACTGTCCTCCTGCCTGGCACAGTGCGGCGATTCCTGAACTGAGCATCTAAGGATGGGAGCAGCCACGATGCAGAGCTCGTGCTGCCGTTGGGCTTCTTGCACAGCCCTACACCCCAAAATGGCACCTTCAGCTGGGAGTCAGAGCGAGCTGGGTTTGCTGGCAGCCAGCGTGAGGTAGGAAAGGGTTTGTGCTTGTCCTAGGATGTGTTTTGGGCCAGATTCACAAGGGAGCAAGAGGAGGTAAGGGATGCAAGGAGCTGCAGCCAGCTCTGGATGGGGAGCCAGCTGGCTGTGCCACGATGGGGCAGCCCCGCGAGGCAGCCTGGGCTGCTGGCAGCCCTTCCTTGGCCGTCGCAAGCTCACCCTTTCATGGATGCTCTCTGTGCACCTCGCTAAGGTAGGAGCCATGTGCTGCCCCGTGGTCTGTACATCGCAGGGCCAAGCCCTGGGGTGCATGGCCGAAGGCAGCATGGGCTCACAGTTAGAGCACCCTGCTCCTCCCAGGCTGTCTGCCCCACTCTGAGCCTTCCTCCCACCTCCTTGCTCGGTTTGCTCCTGTCCCCATTGCTTCCCTGGCCCGGGAGGCAGGCAGGGTGGGGTGGCAGGTGCCTGCGGTGGGCCCATGCAGCACGGTTGTGCTGTGTGTTTCCCTCTGCAAGCACCGGCAGAGCCCCCAGGCTGCGCTTCACCGTGACAGCACATCCCATGTCAGAGCTGCTGCAAATCTTGCCTGCTAATAGCTATGCAAATTACCTCATTAGCTGCCTTATTTATTTCCTCTGGCATCACATTTTCAGCACTTCCCCAGGTCCCAGAGGCTGTGGGTCCCCAGGGCTGGGAGGAGGCAGGAGCCGCAGCGGGACCCCACGCAGGGCTGGCTGTGTTGAGACTTCCCCTGCGGATGGCAGCCCTGTTTGGCTCCCACGGAGCTGCCCGCCCCAACGTGATGTGTCCGAGACCAGGGGCTCGCATGGCACCTGCAGTCCCTGCTGCGGGGATGTCCTCCTCCTCGTCCCTCGGTGTGCCCTGGCTCTGGGGTGAGTCTTGCTGAGCCCTCCCTCCAGCCAGGAGCTGCCCCGTCCCCCGCAAGCAGCTGTGGGTCTGGCATTGCTGGGACGTGTGTACCCTCTGTCCCCCAAAAAAAGGTGACTGCTGGATTTAGGGACAAAGAGAACAGGGTGTCTGCCCAGTCCCTGTGGATCTGAGCAGTGGCTTGAGGTTTGGCACAGGGCTGCAGGGTGCCCTGCATCCTTCCCACCCTGATTGCCCTTCCTCCTTGATGGAGATGTTGTTGGCAGATGTTGTCGCAGGGGTCTGCCCTCTGTCAGCCCCAGGATGACCCCAGAGAGCCCCCAGATGCCCTGGTTGGGATGGGCCTGGGCTGGAGCCCTGCTCTGGTCCTATCTGTGGGGTGTGTGGCCCGGGCTGAAATGCTCTGAGGCCCAGGCACCATCCAGGGCCGGCACAGGTAGGAACAGCCGCCGAGCACCAGCCCAGCGTGGTGCCCCTCGGGGATGTTCATGTCCCAGGGTGTCCCTGCCCTTGCTGGGTGTGCATGCAAGGATGTGGCTGTGTGCAAGGATGGCTGTCTCCTGGTTGCATTTTCCTGGGGTGTGCACATGCCCACAACACCCGTGACAGTGGGACAGGCTTTGCACGGGCACCAGGGGACCCACAATACAAGTGCCAGCCCCGAAGACCTTGATCCAGGCACCCCATGGGCTTGTCAATGCTGTGCCAAGCTGCCTACAAGCATTGTGTCTGCTTCCCCCCTTCTGTTTATCTTTTATTTTTCCCCTTCTCTTCGGGCTGTGCTAATGAATATTTCATGGCCAGGAACCAGCGTGAATTCCCGTGGCTGCTCCCTGCCCCCAGCGCTCCTGCAGCAGGTACCAGCCCATATGTCGGTGGCTTAGGAGGGATGTGTCTGCCAAGGAACCATCTCAGGAGGAGAGGACCTGGGCCGGGAAGAAAGCAATGGCTCTGGTGTGGACAGCTGTGTCGTGTCCCCCTCCCCGGCAGTGCTGTCACTGTCCCTGCAGCCTGCACAGGACTGCCAGCGGAGCGTGGTGCCTGCGTGTCCGTGCACGGATGGCCTTCACGGTTCCCGTACATCCTTGCACGCGTGTGTACAGCCTTGCCCAGGTGGCCCTGCCTGCCTGCGTGCTCCGACACAACTGCACATGTCCCCTCCTGTCCCCCGTGTGCCATCAGCCGCCACAGCCGTCTGAATGAACCATGTCCCCGGCTCACCTCCCCGTGGCCCTGCCGCTGCCGCTGTGCTGTACGGGGGCTCCTCTTAGCGTCAGGCAGCAGCAATGGCACCGTGGCATGCACCGTCCGTGGGTCAGACCGTGGGACCGCACGGGTGGTGGCACAGGCATTGCGTGGGCTGCCTTGGGCTCCTGTGCAGCCAAGCTGGTGGTGTCCTGGCACAGCCCCAGAACCTGCAGGCAGACAGCAGGGATTGGGGTCAGGGAAGTGGGGAACAATTTTGCTCTCCAGTCTCCCTGAATTTGCCATTTATACCCTACGGTGGAGAGCTGGGCCAGTCCCCAGTGCAGGCTGGGCACTGGGAGGTGTGGGACAGCTGCTGCCCCTGCCAGAGCATGTTGGGGGAGAGCCTGGAGCCGTGGTCTTCCTCCTTCCCATCACTGTGGCTGTAGCGATGCTCTGTCCCTCTTCGGGGGCCCAGCAGATGCTCTGGGGACACAGGCTGGCTCAAAATATCCCTTTGGAAGATGACGTCCTTTGTCCTATGGGGCACTTTGCACTGTGGAGACTGGAGTTCCCCTGGGGCTGGGGCCTCCTCACAGGGGAGCAGGTTTGGGAGAAGCACAGGTGGGGAGGGAGGGAGGCTGGCGGTGTGCACCCTGCAGTGGTACCCATGGTGGCTGCAACCCAGGTGACAGATTGTCAGCAAGAAAGCCTGTGTAAGAGTGGGCTCAACAGCCCTGCTTTGCTTTTGATTTCTGCTGGATTCCTCTTTGTCTTGCTCGGGGAGAGGTGGGTCAGTGACCGAGTGGCTTTGCTGCTCTCCTGCAAGGGCAAGACATGCGGTCCCTGGGGAGTGTGTGCTCAGAGGGAGCCCTGGGATGGGAGCAAGCAGACTCACGCCTCTCTGCAATGCACTGTCCTTGCAAAATACCTGCTGCAGGTTGTTGGGTGCAGGGTAGAAGAGAGTCCCCTGGCTCAGCCCATGTGGTCCCCATGAGCTTGGTGTCCATGCACAAGGGCCTCTCTGGAGAGCCAAGGGCCAACCTGGAGGGGTGATGCTCCTTTGGAAATCACTGTCCCGTTCTGGACTGGCTGTAGCACCTAGGGATGCCAGTGGGCAGCTGAGCCTGGAGGTGGGGTGGGTGACATCAGTGCTGGGCTCTTCTCTCCGGCTGTGTCCCTGCAGGCTGGTGTGGGGTGGTCTACGCATGCTGATGGGGGGCATATGAGCTCCCCTGTCCCGGCTGGCCATCACGACCAGGGTGCACAGGACAGCGCTTGCATCTCCCACCCGCCCAGGACATGCTGGGATGGAGCAACCTTCCTGGCCAGGTGGGATCTGGCTCCGGAGGAAATGGTTGGTGGGTTTGGGTTGGATCTGTAAACTTTGTTTTTGTCAGGTCCTGCGGGCTCTGGCACCCTCCTGTGGCTGTTCTGTCACCTCTCCTGTATCCCACGGGCTTTTGGGATGCTGCGGCTGCCTTGGGCTGAGTTGTGCTGGCTGGTCCCGGCGGTGGTACAGTGGAGCCGGGTCTCTCTCCCAGTGTGTGGGGAGCTCTGCGTTTGCAGGATTTGGTCTTGTGTCACACAGCTCATGAGATCTGATCATTGCAAGAAATTGTCCCAGTGTGTTTGTGTTGTGGGTTTGAGCCAGGAGGGGGGCTTCTGGATACCATAGATAAGGATGAGGATCCTAAACCCCTGACCTGTCCTTGGAAGGTGGCAGGAGGGGACTGGGCACCACTGGCAGCCCAAATTTCTGAGCTTTTGGCTGTGGGCAGGTGGTCTGCAGGGTGTAGGTTCAGTCGAGGTGTTGCATGCACAGACTGGCCCTGCAGCTGTGCTTCTGCGTCTGCTGAGCTGCCCACTCTGCCTCTGCTGGCCTGGGCTGTCCCCCGCAGCCCTTCCCTGGCCTGGGGCTTTGCGGGTGTATTATTGTAGGGTTGCAAACCCCTGGTGTGCTGTGTCGTACCTTGCTGTAGGGTCTCCCCAAACCTGGCTCAGCCCTGCAGCAACCAGTGCAGCATCCCCTGGTGCCTGTCCCCCCCACCCCGAGGCACTGTCTGCCATGGTGTGGGGGCTCTCTGGGTGGGGGGCTGCCCCCCTTTGCAGGGGCATAACAGGCATGGAGGGCTTGGTTTGGAGGGGATTGCCCTTCTTTTGGGGAGCAGGGGGTGAGGTTACCCCATCCCAACTGCTGGGGGGGCTCCTGCCCCTTCCCATGGGACTCCTTATTGAGACATTGGTAGGGACTGGGAAGTCTGACTGTTCCTGGCTGGATCAAGCCTGCACCCCCTTTCCCATCCCCGAGGGAGCAGAAGCTATATTTTCCATCAGGTCTCTTTTTCTTCGCTTCCTCCCCCATTAATAAGAGATGAAGCTTATGAGATAATAGAGCCTGGATGGATGCAGAGCTGAGAGATCCTACTGGTGTGGGGTGTGGATGTGATGTGGAGAGGGAACTGCAGCTGGGAAAATGGGACCTGGGGAAGGGATGTGGTCGCCAGTATGCACAGAGCATCTTGGGCTGGCTCTGGGAGCAGGGAAATCCCACTGCTGCCACGCGCCAGACTCTCTTCTGGCTCTGACATACTGTACAAGCTAGCAACTCGCTGCCAGGCTGAGCTTTGGAGCGAGCAGCTCTCAGCTTGGGCAGTCTGGGAGTCTGACTCCTCTTCCTCCCATCCTTGCACCGATCCTCGTCTCCTCCCCTGTGTGGAGCCAGTGGGAGTCGGTGGTTAGTGCCCAGGGATGCAGGATGCTCGCAGCGCCGGAGAGCTGATGCTTGGGGATGCAGGACACTTGCAGCGCCGGAGGGCTGATGCTTGGGGATGCAGGACACTTGCAGTGCCAGAGGGCTGATGCTCAGGGATGCAGGATGCTTGCAGCGCTGGATGGTTGATGCCTGGCGATGCAGGACACTCACAGCACTGGATGGTTGGTGTTTGGGGATGAAGGACACTCGCAGCACCGGCTGGCTGGAGCAGATGATTGATGTCCAGGGATGCAGGGTGCTCACAGCACTTGATAGTGGGAGTGGAGGGCTGATGCCCAAGGATGCAGGATGCTGTCGGTGCCGGCTCCCCTCCGGAAGGAGCATCCTTCCCTGCTCTTGGAGAGAGGCGGCCCTGGGATGCAGCAGTGCCTCATTGGTCAGCGGGACCTGTGGAGTCTGCGGGTTGCCATACCAACCTGCCTCTGGTTCCCGGCCAGCCGGGGCGTGAAGTGCCGGGTCGAGCTAGTGGCAAGGGGCGGACCAGGAGCCAGGGGCAACCCGGGGCTCTGCCAGCCAGGGAGGCGTCCATCCGCCTCTCCCGGAGAGCTGGCTGGCACCGCTGGGCTCCCCGGCCCCTGCTGCTACTCGCCGCCTCTCCCTGCAACTTTGCTGCACGGAGGGGGTCGGCGAGCGGGCACGGCACGGGGGGGCTCGCCCGGGCACCGCGCTCCGTCACCGAGCTTGCGGCCAGCTTTTGTGTGCCTAAGCCCTGGGAGGGGCATCGCCGCCAGCCTCCCGGCCCCCCTGGATCGCAGCCAGCCTGCCCAGGAGCATCCCAACACAAAACTTGCCGGCTGGCTGCCTGCCGCCTGGGAGCGGGGCCTGGCGGCTGCCGCGCTGCCGGGCGCTGCCTCTGCCCGCTCCGCCGGGCTGGACCTGCCGCCGATGCCTGCAGGCTCGCTCCGGGCAAGGAAGGCTCTGTCCTCCTCCGGGCATCGCCTGCTGCTCGGAGGAGCTGGGGGCTGTTTGCCGGCCGGGAGGGGGTGCGGCTGTGTCCCTCCCCAGCGCTGTGAGCTGGAGCCATGAGCCACTGCCAGCAGCGCTGCAAGAGGCAGCTGGGCCGGGTGATCCGCTTCTTCTACCAGTTTGTCACCGGGACCCTCTCCCAAGGTAGGTGCTGCCCTGGGGGGCACGGGGGCTCTGTTCTGTGGGAGGGGGTCTCTGTCTGGTGAGCTTTGTGGGGTTACTTGGGGAGGGGGGAAATGCTGAGCGATTCAGCCCCAGGTGGAGGGGTTGCACTGGGCTCCATGTGGGGCAAAGCTGAAGATGCTCATGTGAGGCAACGAGAGCCTCTGAAGGTCCCCTGTGGACCTGGGGTGATGGGAATGTTTTATTTGGGGAGGGGACTGGTGCAGAGTGGAGTGTGAGAAAACTGGTGTGCAAAAAAATCGCAGCTGGTCCAACCCTTCCTTGCCGTGCCAGGCGTCTGCCTCCTCTGAGGCCAGGGCTGTGCCCTCCATCCATCCGTCCGGAGGAGCCCTGGGTGTGTCCGTGGGCTGGGGCAGGGACATAGCCTGGTGCCTGCATCCATCTGTGCTCATATCCTGGGATGCCACCTGGTCTTGGGGACACAGCTGCATGCCGTGTGCTCCCGGTTGCTGTCACAGCCGTGGCGGAACCTGTGTGCCCCTGCCAGCCCTTGTGCAGCCCAGCCAGCTGGCCAGGACCCCCTCTCCTGGGTGTGAGCTCAGAGCCACCTCCTGACCCCAATGGGCATGTCTCAGGGAGGTTGTCATGTGCCTGTGTGTGCTGGGACCCTGGGTGCTCAGCTCCTACCCCCATCCCCGTGCCTGGGGCAGGTTGCCCTCCTTGTGGCCTGGTCCCGCCAGGGACCCCCGGGCTGCTACCCTGGGCCACAATGGTGCTGGGGAGGGACGTGCCATGCCAGGAGCATGGGGAAGGCCATGTTGGGCCAATGTGGCAGTGTCTCGCCTTGGAGCGGGACTGGGACTTGTACCGCCTTTGCCAGGGCCCAGCCTGCCCAGAAAAAACCCTCCCAGGCTCTGTCCCCTCCTTGCCCAGGGGAGCCCTAGGGTCTCCCCAGCCTGTGCCTGTCCCTGGGGCAAGGGGATGGCGGGGGCACCCTGGGGATGCTCTTGGCGCAGCGCTGGGGGCTGGGACTCAGGAGCAGTATCCGCCCTGTGCACCATGCCCAGCTGCTGTGCCACCTCCCTGCCCGCGGGGACCTGAGCCCTGTGATGGAGGGTCACCTGGCCCCGGGGAAACCCTCCCCGTGGGCATTTCCCATCACTTCACAGCCTCGTGGGCCCTTCAGGGCTCTGCACCAGCCCCACAACATGGTGATAGGGGAAGAGGTGCCGGGGTAAGCACGGGCCTGGTTGGGCAGCGTGCCAGGCTCTGGAGGCTGGGTGTGCCCGCAGGCAGCGCTGGGTCCGTCCCCGCTAGTTGGCTCCATTGGGCACTGGCCAACTAGCCCGGAGCAGAGCGGGCAGAGCATGAATCAGCTGAGTCTGGCCCTGGGTGCGAGGGGCAGAGCTGCAGGTGATGGAGTGGAGTGGGAAGGGGACCTCAGGGTGCTCCCACCCCCACCGTCTGCACAAATATTCTGCAGGTCCGTGTCCTGGGCTTTGCAGCTGGGCACTATGAGGCTGGGTCTGTAGCGGGTGCCCCCTGGGACTGGGTCTCTGGGCTGGCCATGTGTGGTGCTGAGTGGCCCTAAGGGCTCAGCCCCGTGCTGTCCCTGCAGCCCTGCCGGGGTGTGCAGGGTGGCCGTGATGCACGGGGCTGGGATGGGTGCAGAGGCGGGGCTGGCAGTGGGTTGCTGGCTACCGCTGCTCACCCTCTTCTTGGTGTCCTCCCGAGCCTTGGGAGAAGCCAAAGTGGGGTGCAACCCCACACTTATGATGCCTGCGTAAGCTTGGGCTCAGAGTAGATGTGGGGCTTGCACAGCCTTCTCCCCTCTGCAGCATCCCCTCTTCCCCAGCCACTGCTCTGGTCCACGTGGCACATGGGTCACCAGGATGCTGTCCCCCCTACAGCCTCTATCCTCCCCCATCGGTCCCTTTTGGGGGACAATGAGCCCCTTTGTCCTCCCTGCAGAGGCAAAGGAGGTTCCACAGAGCTCACCGCAGAGGGCACTCGGTGCCCGGCCAGGCGGGCCCTGGGGTGGGGTGCCCTCCCGACTGGGTGCCCTGGGGAGCTATCCAAGGACGGGTCGCCGATGGGGGGAAAGAGAAATGACTCAATCAATTAACCAGATTAAAACTGTGACTTCACCTCCCAAAAATAGCATTTTGCCAATATTTTAATGTGCTTATTAATAATCTGCTCGCGCTCTGATTAGCAGCGAGGTAATAAGGGATCAGCTGTAACCTAAATTTAACTCTCCCTAATGGATGATGGCCCCGAGAACCAAAAAAAAGGGGAGGCTCCTATCCATCAGGCTGCCCCCCCCCAGGGGGTCGGCAGCGCCCAAGGGACCCAGGCAGCTGCTGCCCAGCTGTGCTCTGGGACGATCACCTCTGCTGTGGCCCAGCTGGTCCCATGGCACATTTTGGGGGGATAGTGACCTAGCACCCTGCAGCACCGGGCTAGGAGCACCCTACGGGTAGCCACAGAGGTGGCTTCCAAGCAGGGCAGAGCCTGGCTATGGTCAGGGTGCGTGGTCTCCTCCTGAAGAGACAGGTCCCTTGGTGATGGGTGACTGCCCCACTCCCTCCCCATCTGCTCCCATCCCGCAGCAGGGGACAGTCCCCTGTGCCCAGCTGCTGGTGGTGCTGGGAGGATGGGGACAGGGGCCAGCCACCTGGCTACCCGATGGCTCTGGGTGTTGCCCTGTGCATGCCCGTGGCACACTGTGTGCATGGAGCTGCTTTCTGGGTGAGAAACCCTGCTCCTGGGCACTTCTATTTATACACAGCGGGTGGCTGGTGGGGTGGTTAATTTTAGCTGGGTGGCAGGGCTGTGCTGCCGGCAGTGCTGGAGAGCCGGGACGGTGGTGGCTGGGCGGGGGGTGCTTCACAGCTGTTATTGTCACAGCCCAAAGTGGGACAGGCGGCGTGGACTCGGTGCCAGCCTGTGCTGTCCGTCCTGCCATGGCTGTGCCTGGGGCAGCATTACAGGGCCTGCCGCCCTCCCCAGCGCTGAGCTGTGGGCGCATGCCGGGGCCACTTTGCCACCCTGTCCTGTGTCCCCTGTGGGTGCTCAGAGCAGCTGGTCTGGGGGGAGAAGGGAAGAGGGGGACGGACCCGGATGCCTGGGTTCTGTGCCCTGAAAGGGGCACAGCTGGGGTGACGCTGTGCTCCTCACCCCATGCCTGGGTGGCCATGTCCTCTGGCTGTAGCTGCAGGGGGGGGATGGGACATCTTGTATGCAAAGAGGTGTCGGGGTGAAACATTTGGGCGCAGCATCTTCCCCAGCCACGTGTGCCATGGGGTGTCCGATGGGGCCAAGCATGGTCTGGGGTCCAGGGGTGTCTCAGGCATGGGTGCAGCTAATTCCGTGGGGTTTGGGGTCTGCCAGTGAGTGTGCCCAAATTCACAGTGGCATTGCCCAAGTGCCCCTGGCACTGCAAAGCAGGAACCGGGCTGGTTGGCTCTGGCTCCCAACTGAGAAAAGGGAAGGCTGATCCCGGGCATCCCTGGGGAGGTGCTGTGCTGGGGCGCAGAGGATGAGATGCCAGCACCTCTCTGCCAGACCCAGCTCTCCAGGCCAGCAGGGCTGCAGAGACGCCTTCCTTTGAGGCCTGGTGTCTGGAGCAAGGACGGGCGCAGGCATCCCAGCAGAGATGCTGGCATTTGCCAATCCCGGGCTGCAGCATCATTCCCTGGGGAGCCCAGTTTCCAGGACTCCCAGTTCCTCCTGTGGGGTGGCAGCGAGGGGCTGAGCCCTGAGGGTCCTGGGGTCACCGGCAAACTCAGAACAGCCATCAGGCTGTGGCGTTGCCTTGCTGGCCCCGTGGCACAGAGGCTCAGCCACATGTGTAGCAAGCCCTGTCTGCTCTGCCCCCTGCTTCCTTTTCCTGGCTGATGGTGCCACTCTCCCCCCGGGCCAGGAGGGTTATTTTTAACTGTTTGCCATGTGCTGCCTGAGCACAATTAAGGTAATTGGTTTGGGAGCCTGACTCTCACACACTGCTCCCAATTACCTGCCTGCCTGCCCATGCAGCCCCCCGCCTCCCTGCCCGTGGTGGCCGGCTCCTCCAGCGGGGGACTGCCGGGACAGGGCTGCCCCAGATAGCGCAGCGGGGCTGGGCGGGGGGCACGAGCGGGCACAGGGGATGGAGCCATGGAGAGGACATCCCTGCACAACGACAGCCTGCTCTATGCCTCCCTGATTGCCATCCTCCTCCTCATCTCCTATTGGTTCACCACCCGCTGCTTCAAAATCATCAGCGGCATTGAAGGTACGGGGTTGGGGACATGGGGTGACAGGGTGACGCTGGCCCGTCCTGTCCCCTTCCGCAAGCCAGGTGGCGAGGCGAGCCGGACTCTTGGTATGGGAGTAGGGGATTGGGGACCCCCCTCTCTGTCTCTCTGAGGCACCTTGATCTCCTCCTCAGTCACTTTATTTGTTCCTCCTGGTCCTGGTCCTGCTCCGCTGTGTGCGAGAGCAGCCGGTGGCAGCCACGGCCAAGCTGCAGCGGTGCCCAGGGCTGCTCTGGGGGCATCCAGCTCCGCCATGCTGCCAGCGTCCAGGTACCACTGCCTCTTGCTGTGGACGGGGACGCAGATGGCTTCCCCGGTACCTCTTGCTCTGTGGGAGGTGCCCAGTGCTGATGCTGGGGCTTCAACCTGCATTTTGGGGCTCTTGGTCCCTTTGGGCATGACCTACATCTTTGCTCCTCAGCTGGTGTGTTGGGGAGCTCTGGGATGTGGCGGGGGTCCCAGTTTCCCTGGTGAAGGGTCTCTCCAAGCCCTGCTGCAGTGGGATGTGTGTGCCGGGAGCTTTGCAGGGTGAGAGCCCCAAGGCAAGGAGCAGGGCAGGAGGGGTGGCACCGGTGCCGCTTGTCTGGGGACGTGCAGGGCCTCTCCTGCCCAGGGCGTGTGTTTCCCCATCCATCTGTGTGACCTCTCCCTGCACAGCTCAGCCAGGGCCTCGTGGCTCTTCCCACGGCATGGCCAAAATTCTGGCTGGCTGCAGGGGCAAGGAACCACCCCTGAGAGGCATGCCCCTTGGTCGGGTGGGGGCAAAGCCCTGTCCCACTTCTGTCAGGCTGCATATGTTTTGGATGACCCTTGGAGCATCCCTTGCAGGCAGCTGTGGGTCTGGCTCCATGGGTAGAGCCCCACATGTGAGCACACATGTCTCCTCCATCCTTGGGGCAGCTCCAGATGGAGGAGCATCCCTGGGGACCTGGGTGAGCCAAGGGGGTGGTCCCCTGACACCCCCAGCCCATCTGGAGCTGCCCTCGGTGGGAGGGGATGTGCTCTGGGCAAGCAACCCCACTGAGTTTGGGGGTGCTGGGAGCTCTGGTGCGGTGTGTGGCACTGGGACGTGGGACTGGCACCAGGTTCCTGTGCCAGTCCTGGTGGGATCCTACATCGTGCTGGCAGTGAACAGCGGAAGGTTTTTATTAATGGCTTCAGCGCAGAAATGAGTAATCCTGACACGGCGGCTGGCAGGTGATCTATCGGTGCGAGGCCGGCTGGCGCGGGACAGGCATGAGGGCAGGCAGGGAAGCTGTCACTCCATGGCTGACCTGCCACTGCACCCTTTGGCCCCAGCATCCCACGATGCCGGCAGAGACACATGATGGGCCGACGATGGTCCCCTCACGTGGACTGAGCAGGTTTGCTTTGCAGAGGAGCTGCCCCAAACCCTCGTTGCTGGCACAAGTCCTGTTTCAGGCTGGAAGGCCTCCTCTATGGCTGTTTCTGGCCAAAATCAGGTTGCATAAATAGCCCTGTGGTGGTGGGACAGGCGTTGGTCCTGGGAGCAGCTCGAGGCTCGGGGAGAGGGTGGCTTGCAACCAGGGCTCAGCAAGAAAAATGGCTTTAAAAATGCAGTTGGTGTCAGTGGGAAATTTCCTCCGAGAGCGCAACAGGTCTGTGCCACCCCATCCCCAAAGGGACTGGCTCAAGGCGGGGGCGAGGCCGGGAGCCAGCCAGGTGAAATCCAGGCTCAGTGCCTGGAAACTCGCCACTTTCCAAGAAAAGGAAATGTCAGGTCTGAAAACTTCCAGCCTGAGGGATGTTTCCCCAGGGAGGACTTTCATCTCTCTCCCCAAGCCGCCTCTGATGCATTGCTGGCATCTTCTGCTGGCGTCAGAGCCTTGGTAGCATGCCCCAGGCGGGCAGGAGACACCAAGCTTGGTGGCACAGAGCCGCTAGATAGCCCGGCCATGCCGTGACCTGGGACTGAGCCACCAGCCCTCTCTGTCCCCTGCCAGGGGACAAACCTGTAGCCTCCTGGGCTCGAAATAGGGGACTGGGTGGGGGTTCTGGGCCTGGGGGGGTTGGTGTGGGGCAGCCCTGCTAGGAGCTCTTGCCAGCACCAGCCAGCGCCTCTGCTATCCCCTTCCCCCCGTGGGCATCCCAGGGTGACGTTTCTTCCCTGGTGACATACTTCCCCAGCACAAAGACAACAGGGAGGAAAAGGGGCTTTCTGCCCCAGTCCCATCTGCAGGGCCCTTTGTGGGGCCAGGAGGACCCTAGAGCTGGGCAGGGGGTCTGCCCCGTAGCCTGGGCATGGCCGCCCCACCTGTATGTGGGGCAGCTGGCCTTGTTCCTGGCAGGGGACAAGGCGGGGTGGGGGGCAGTGGTGGCATGGGGACAGCCCTGCTCCCTGCCTGCACACCGGTGCTGGAGCTGGGACTGGTCTTGCTTCATGCCCCATATGGCACTCGTCCACCCAGGGATGGGCAGTGCCAGCGGCATCCCCGGGGGAAGCCGTGCACCCCAAGGGGTGCTGAGCCCTGCCGATGGGGCAGGGACCAGCGGGCGCCCAGCTCCCCAGTGGTCCCTGTGGCCTGTGATCGAGCAGCCAGGCAAGGGCTGGGATGCTGTTAAAAAAAAGCGTAGGAGCTAAATATAGCCCCGTTGGCTGTGCATGGATATGTGCTCGAGGCACATGGACGCCCGGGTTCGCCCTCTGCCTCCAGCTGCTGTGTGACCTTGGCTGGGTCCCTTGGTCCCGCTGGGTCCCCAGCCCCTGCGTCCCCTCCTCTCCTGCCTGTTGCTGTGCTGCCTGCAGGTCTGGCAGCGTCTCAGGCATCCTGCATCGTAGTCCCCGCTCCTGACCTGTCCCCCCAGCCCTGTTCCCCGTCTCCCCTTGGCTCTCCCAGCGAGACGGCCGGACCCATCCATCTGCTCGGAAATGGGGCAGCTGGACCTGTTGCCCCAGACCCTCCCCAGAAGAGGGTTGTGGGGACCTTGGGGTGCTCAGCCATGGTGGTCCCCATGGGGCAGGCACTTGTGTGGGGCACAGAGGACAAGTCTGAGTCATCCCCGTCCTGGATGTTTAGCCAGTGCCCAGCGTCCTGTCCCTCCCCGTGTACCCCCCCCGGGAACCGAGTGCCTTTTAATATCTGTGGCCCGTTTCCTTAGCAACTGCATTAAGCAAATCGATGGAGGTGGTGTCATTGGAATGGGAGGGCATGCCTCC
>VYZW01027247.1:0-28263 GCA_013401315.1 Balaeniceps rex
CTCCTCTGCCCCTGCCCACCCCAACCTCCTCTGCCCCTGCCCGCCCCAACCTCTTCTGCTTCTGCCCCGGCACCTCATCCTCCTCCTCTTTGCCAAATGAGGTCACACCTCAAATTTGAACAGAGGTGGAGAGGAAAAAAGGGGCTGATTTCTTTCTCTGAGCCCTTTAGGAAACGTGGGCAGAGAGGCCCCTCCACCCAGAGCCCTGGTGGAATAGAATCGTAGAATCGTTAAGGTTGGAAAAGACCTCCAAGATCATCTAGTCCCGCCGTCACGGGCTGGCCTCATCCTTGCCAAGGAGACATTGAGTGTTAAACGTTCGTCACGCGTTCTGCCATTCGCCTGAGCGCTCCCCAAATCTCTGTACCCATTTTCCACCCATCAAGGCGTGGGATCTCCAAGAGCAGAGGGGAGCGGGGCCGTGGGACTCCCGCGGGATGCAGGAGCAGAGCAGGCACTGTGGTGTCCCCCCAGGGTCCGGGGGGACGGCCGAGGGGCTCACCTTGTCCAGGATGTACTTGTTGAGGTACGGCATGTAGCCCTGGCTGGACACCGGCCCGTCATCGTCGTCACGGAAATGCTCTTCCAGCGCCACGGGATCGTGGGGGATGCACAGCACCGTGTACAGGTTGTGGGACAGCACCTGGCCGAGCACGAGGGACGGGGAGAAGG
Organism: Balaeniceps rex; assembly: GCA_013401315.1. Lineage (NCBI taxonomy): Eukaryota > Metazoa > Chordata > Aves > Pelecaniformes > Balaenicipitidae > Balaeniceps > Balaeniceps rex. The sequence continues at coordinate 673 of VYZW01027247.1, forward strand.
TGAACAACCTCCAACAACCACCACATCCCCACGGGGCCACCCACCCACCCGGGGACCGTGCCCTGCCCAGCATCACCTCCCTGCAGCCACGGCATCGAGGCACGGCTGGGGTTTGGCAGAGGGACGGGGGAATATTCCCAAATATAAACCTTAGAGAATCATTTACAAACAGGCAAAAATTGAGGGTTTTTCCACATTCGTTTCTTTTCTTTCTTGGCACGTGGGGAACTTTTTTTTTTTTAAAAAAAAAGAGACTGTTTCAAACATTACAGAGCAGAGGACATGCTTTGATCTAGAGAAGACGATAAACCACCACAAGCCCTGCCATTTGGCAGCTGCCCTTAGCGACTTTTTGAAAACATAACCAACGTCGGCGCCCAGCCTGGCAGCGGCTGCTTTCTGCCGCTGGGGCACAGAAAGACGCAAAGATGAAAATAAGAAAAGATTTATAGGAAACTAAGAAAAGGTTTTGTCTGGAATGGAAGCAGACAAGGGTGATCTGGAGACGCACCATCTCCAGACGCAGTCTGTGAACGTCACCAACCAGTCCATTTTTGTTCAAATCCCCCAAAACAAAGCGTGTTTTGAAGCTCCCGAATTGCCCACGTGCTGGAAAGCCCACGCCGCTGCTGGGCCGGCGGCCAGAGCCCGGAGCAGGGCTGCCCATGGGCACCACCAGCATCTCCGGCTCACGATGCCGGGCGGGTGGTTGTCTCCTTGTCTTTACCTCCCAGCAAGCAGGAGGTGGTTAAAGGAGCGTCCCAAACTGATGCCGTCCCATTGCACCAGGGTTTGCAGACGGAGCTTGCTGAGGTTTCAAGAGAGGGGCTGGAGGAGGTGGTGCGCAGCACCCCTGCTCCTCTCCGTGCGGGGCTGGAAATTTCCTCCCAGCAGGAGAGGAGCTGCCGGAGGCCACGCTGGCTGCTGCAGCTGGAGAGGAGCAAGAAATCTGGTTCTTGCTCAACCAGATTTTCTTTCCCTTTTTCACCCTCCGGACCGATGCTATCAGCAGGACTCCACCCAGTGCTCAAACACTGGGCTGTAGCCCTGAGCGCTGCTGCTACGGCTGCGCCTTTCGGGCTTTGGTACGGCCCCAGGGTCTGCTCAGGGGTGGGGAGGGATGGAAACACCCTGGGCATCCTCCGGGATGGCTAACGAATCCATCAGGATGGCTTAAAAGTTTGGGAACCGCATCTGTCCCCCCCTTTCCAATGTAGGGTCTCATCCCCATCCCTCACACCTGCTCTCACAGCACCCCAAAAAGTCCTTGGAGGTCTTTCATGTGCCCCCGGCCGTGGCCGGCATCCCGAGCTCCTCCATCCGCCCTGGCACGCTGCGAGCCGCAGCCCCTCCGCTCACCGGAGCGGTCACCTACAAAATGAAGGTGGGGCAGGGTGGTGGTGGGGTGCGTGGGGCCGGGTGGTGGTGGGGTGCGTGGGGCCGGGGCTGCCCCAACCCCATGGAGACGGGAGAGGGGAACCCCCCCAGGCTCTGAAACAAGGGATAGGAGGGAAAAATAATGCGGGGGGAGAAGGGAAGGGATGCTCTGAGAGCGGTTTGGTGAAGCAAACTTTCCCCTGCGGCGTGCAGATGGCCAGGGTGGGCGGGCAGAGGTCTGCCCAACACCCCCGAGCATCCCAAATCCCTCGGGGAACCAGCCCCGATGCTGTTCTCCACCCTCTCCCCTGCTCTCCTGCCCCCCATCACCCCCCGCTCCCACCCCTCCGCAGCCGCTGCTGCCAGCCGGAGCCGGGGGTGGAATATTTAATGTGGCTGGAGAATGGCAGCCCCTCTTCTTCTCCCCCGTGGGAGACGCTGGGGGCGATGCCAGGGCTGGGGGTGACCTTTCAGGCTGGAGCCTGGCCAAAACACAAACCCCTTTGGTCCCGACGGGTGGGAGCAGGGGGACTGGGGCTCCTGCACCACGCAGGCAGCGTTCCTGCTGCCTCAGTTTCCCCATGTGCAAGCGGACCGGCCCTGCTGAGAAAATCAAAGCCTCCCTGGAGCTGGGGGTGCCGGGAGTCCTGTCCCAGGGGACCCCAGTGCTGGGAGTCTTTGCCAGGTCCCTTCAGCTGCCCATTTTCTGCAGCGAGGGGGATGCGAGCGGGGACCGCTGCCTCACCGCCCCCTCAGCCAGGACCCCTCGGCTCAAGCCCAGTCCCGGGACCGTCGGCTCCCGACCTCGGGGAAGGCTTTCCCCGTTACTTGCACAGATGAGCGGCTCTCAGACCTCTTACTGGCCAAACTGGGACCCACTGGCCAGTGCCAAGAGCCTTTTGTGCACGCAAGAAGCAGAGGAGCTTTCGGTCCAAGCCAGGCGCCTTCCTCCTGCCCCCGGGGGGGTCCATAAACGGGCTGTGCTACCCAGCCCCCGAAGGCACCCGTTACACCCAGAGACCCACACGTTCATGGGCTTTTTCTCCGAAAGCGAGCAAGAGCCACCTCCCCTGCCATTTGCACCCGCAGCCTGCAACCCCACGCAGTGGTGGGGGATCCCTGCGCCCCCCGATGCGCATTTAAACCACTCGCCTGCCCCCCCGCCTCCTCCTCTCCACTCCCCAAGGGCTTTGCTGTAGCCGGCAGCCTCAGGAGACCGGCAAACGGCTCCTCTCCCTCTGCGACAGGGACAGGAGCGGAGCAGAGGTGCCGAAAAGCACCAGGACAGCGCTCGGTGGCTCCCACCCGCTCCCCCCAGCCGGGCACGGCCACCCCAAAAGCCACATCCCGCAGCCCAGCCAGCACCCGCGGAGACGGGGGGCAGCTCCCCCAGCTCTGCCGGGGAGGATGCGACGGCACGGAGAGGGTAAAAGCTCATCCAAGAGCAGGGCTGGCGCGTGCCCGCGCTGGGAACAGAACTACCGACATGTCTCGACGCACAGCACTCAACCACAGACCTTCTTCCCTTCCTGTGCACGCACGCACCTACGCTCACATATATATAAGCCCACGCTCGCTTGCATAGGAGCGCCCACGCAAAGAACTGCTGAACCCCACGGCTTCGCCATCGCGCTTTGAAACACTGCTAAATTTATTTGTGCAACTGGCTGGAGAGAGGCCGGAGGAGTTAAGCACCCAGCTCCCGCCGGCGTGCTGCTCGTCTACCGGCAAAATCCCCGCCCCGGCTCCTGGGGCTGGTTTTGTTTCTGTGAACACGGGCGTTTCTCCCACCCTCGTTCAAGACCCTTCTTGCAGCAACATGCCTGGGTGAGGGAGCAGAGCGCAGCCCGGCTCGCACAGCCCGGGAGGAGTTTGGAGAGGGCACGGCCACCACGGCTATGAACGCGTTATTGCTCAAACCTGCGAGCCCCTGGATTTCTGCTGCACTGAACCTACCAGCAGAAATGCCGCTGTTGGCGTGCGTAGGCCGGGGCAAACCCGAGCCAGTGTTTGGCAGCAACAGGCGATGGAAATGAGCTCTCGCCGGCCTCGAGGCTGGTGGAAAATTATCCAGAGTTGAGCTTCGTCATGCAACGACGCAGCCCGGCCCGCCGCCGTCCCGTTTTGGTGCTGAAGGCGGGTGGAAAAAGAGCGAGGGGCCAATCTCCCTTCCCTTCTGAAATGTCACCCTGGGCAAAGCCACCGCGGAGACGCCGTCCCCAGCATCCCCACATCCCCTGCACGAGGGTTTGCAGCTCCCCCAGCCCCCCTGCAGTAACTCTCTAGGAAATGGCCGCTGAAATGAGGGTCTCTGTGGCCTCAGCATCATCGCCGGTGATAAAGATCCCGCAAGGCAGGCACCGCACGTGTTCACGCTGGCGCTTTCGGGGCCAGCAGCACCCCTGGGCCGGGCTCGGGAGCCAAAGCCTGGTTGCAGGGGATGCTGCGAGGGGAGCACAGCAGCCCTGCCCGGGGATTAGCAAGGGGAATTAGGCCCTGGCCTACTTTGGGATTTGCCTTAATTCCTTCAGATATTTCTGCAGTTTAAGAAGGCGAGGCCGGCTCGCAGGGCACGTGTGCGACAAATTTCTGGGGAGCAGCCGAAGGCTGTCGGCCGCAGCGGCGGAGCAGGAGGAGCCCGGCTCCCGCTGCTTCTCCTCCAGACCGCTGCAAACAAAACTCTTAATTTTCAGGCAAAATGTGCCCCCCGCACCGAGCTCAGCACCTTCCCTACAGTCTGTCCCGGGGGAAGCCCAATAAAGTAGAGGGAAAAGAGGTTTCTTCGCAGTGTTTCACAACTCATCTCACGGACTGGCAGCGGCTGCCGAGTCCTGACGCAACATCTCCCCGAGTTTTGCATGTTTCTCGCTCAGGTCTTTCCTCTGCGGCGCAGCCCCCTGCTCCCACCGGCATTTCCCACCCCAGCACCGGGCTAAGGACCACAACGGGACGTTTACATGGCAAGAAAAAAAAAAAAAAAGGAGTCCCGTCATTTGTAAAGGGGAAAAACAAACAAAAAAAATCAATAATTATTGTCGAAGCCAAGGTGCAACCTGGCGGATTTGGCCAGATCCCGTCCCAGAGGAAGACAAAAAGGTTTTTAAAGCCACGACGGTTTTGACGAAGGGCTGAAGGCAGGAGCCCTCTACAAAGCTGCTAAGGGAGTGGGGGAGAGGGGAAATCAGAGATTTTTGTTTAAAGCGCTGTGTTATTTCTGGCCAGACCACTGAAGAGTTTTAGTTTAAAAACGGTCTGCCTCTACCTACCGGCCCGCGGGCTGAACAGGAAGCAGAAACGCGGTGCTCTGGCAAGCGAGAAAATTGATAAACAGAGTTTGGGCTGGTAGTTGGGCATAAAAAGCGTAAGAAACTGAAAACAACTAAAAATCAGATTTCTCCTGTTTTCACCTAGAAAAGACATTTGAGCATTAACTCCCCCCACCTTTTTTTTTTTTTTTTTAAAAAGGGAGACAAGGCAGGGACGGAGAACTTCACCAAACCCAGCATGGAGGCAACAGCAAGGTCTTATTAATCTTAATATTTAACAATTCCTCCGTGGAAACCCAGGGGGGACGTAAAGCATCCCTGGACCCGCTCGGCCCCTCGCAGCCCACCCACCAGCCCCGCGTCGGGGCCACCCGAGGCCCCCCCACACCCCAAGGACTCACTTTGAGCTGGGATTTGGAGACCTTGCCGCTCTTCTCCACATCCAGGGCGGTGAAGGCGTACCAGATGGACTTCAGCAGCTCCGCTCGCAGGTCCATGGCTACAGGCGGCGATGGCAGCGGCAGCTCTGTCGAGGCCGAGGATCCGGTTCCAGGAAACCGCCTGCCTCGACAGCCTTGGGCGGCGGGGGACGCGCGAAGCAGGAGCGCCATCTGCTTGGGCGCGCCCCGGAGAAGCCCACGGGCCCCATCTCGGCCCCACGGGCCCCCCTTGGGCTGCAGGTCTTTCCCCCACACCTCCGTGGACAGGTTCCCCCAAGCCCAGGGAAGCACAATCCAGGGTTTACGGAGCACGAACAGGACAGGGATTCGTAACCCTTTGCTAGCTCAGCCTAGAGATCAAAAGCTTTCTCGGCATTCGTGTTCTGCGGAGAGAAATCCCCTCCCCTCCTCAAATAGCAGCTTCCTCTGCTGGGATTTAAATGAAGACCTTCCCCTCGCAGCGGGAGCGCGGGCTGTGCCTTTTGGAAAGGTTCCAGCCCTGCTTGTTTTGGGATCAGTCGCACCAAGGAAGGCGAGCGGAGATCTAACCCGGGTTATTGCCCGTTCCTTGCCTGCAGAAACCTCTTCCTCTGCAAACTCCGCGGGTATATCCAAAAAATAAACCACCCGATTGCTGGGAGCCTGCGCTGGTGTTAGGTTTACAGTTGGACTCGATGATCTGAAAAGTCTTTTCCAACGTAAATGATTCTACGATGTCCCTCTGACACACGCCGAGAGCTCAGAGGCTACAACTTACCTTGCTCACACCCCTCCTCAGCGCTGTTTTTGGGCAATCACTGCACTTTCAGTCAATTCAGCAAATCTCCTGAACTTCCTTAATCCTTACATCTGCAAACAGTAACATCCATCCCCCCCTCTGCCAGCCACTGGCCCCAGGGACTGAGAGAGAGAAGCATCCTTTTTTAAAAAAGAAATTTTTGAATTTGTTTTTATTTCAGCTCAGGATTTCCATCCAAGTCTAGCTCAGCCCCCAACAAGTGCCGGTTGGTTTCGGTGTAGGGAACGCTTTGCTCTGCTCCACAGCACTGAGTCCGCCAAGGAAGTTTGCTCAAGAGCAGAGAGTGACAAAGAGATGGGAGAATCACTGCGGGAGCCAGCCCGGGCGCTCGCTCCAGCGTCAGGAACTGGTCACCGCTCCAGCCACCGAGCCCCGGACAGCGTGGGCCTGCTTTGATGGAGCTTTATTGCTTCTGTGCATATGCTGCCCACTTGTCCCTTACCTGGAGGGGTAGGCAGGAAAGGGGAGCTTTTGGACCATTCCTAGAGGGAGAGGGCAGGAAGTGCCTCTCCAAAAAATATTTTGCACTCCCAAAGACTGCTGAAATCTCTGTGGCTCCACCTCTACTGCAGAAGACTGGCAGGTCTTGGAAGTCTTACCCATGAAGAAATAAATACTAGACACAACCCTGCCATCTCCTCCAGACAGAGGGAGTCAGTGCCCAAGGCAAGGAGCAGGAAAGTTCCTGCTCAGCACCCAGGAAAACAGCAGAGCCTCCAGGAGAAGGCAGCAGCCAAGTATCTTTGACATCCCTCCATGGAGAGAAGAGCCCTGGGAACAGGGTCGCTCCGGTAGCCCAACGCTGCCGGCATCAGCTCTCACCGCCTGCGCGGTGCACACGCTAGCCGCTGGTCTCAGACACCTTCCCTCGCTCGTGTACTGCGCTTCTGCGCGCCAGCTGAAGGCCCGGTTCCTGCAGCTCCCGACGCCCCCGCGGAGAACAGGCTCGGGCTGCCTGCTCTCCCTGCCCGGGAGGCTCTGCAGGGTCTCAGCATCCATTCTCAGACCTGGCTGCATCAAGTGTTACAGGTTCGTGCTGGATTGCTGCTGCGGCCATGCTGATGGCTTCCTCCAGGCTCTGCTGCTCTTCTAACTAGTGGAGGGAAGGGAGAGAGGTAACAGTGTCCTCCCAAAAGGTGGGCTCAGGAGGCGCGGTCTCGCTCAGGGCAGCCCCCAGCAGGACAGAGGTACGAGGGATTGGCAGTGGGTGACACGGGGAGAAAGCAGCAGGGCAGAGAGAGACACAGCTACGATGGGGAAAGGCTGTTTACAAAGGAGCATTCTGCAATCCAAGGAGCATGTCCCGGCCCTCCTCTATATGCAGGGCATCTGGGAATTGAGGAGCAAGCACCCTGGGCAAGAGGAGATGCAGCAGAGCAAGGGGGTAAGCGCTGAAGCCAGTGGGCAGATGGGGGAATGAAGGGGAACGTGGCAGGAGCTGTGTGGTACCTGCACTGCGATGTGGGTGCCACTGGCGGTAGCCAGCAATGCCACCTGCTGATGACCGAGGGATGTGACGGTTGATTCTTCAGACGTGACTGCCCCAGAAGTGACTATGGTAACCTAGGAAAAGTTAAGATAAAAACCAATCAAGTTTTAAAAGAAAACGCAATTCCTTTCTAGCAGGTTGTTTCTCCGCAGGGAAAAGGGAAGGTCCCAGTTTTGTCTGTACCGGCTGTGTCTTGGTGCCATCCGTGTTGGCCACAGTCACGGTGTGTGTGTCACCACCTGCCAGCTCTTCCTCGGGCACGGCGAGGGCACCGCTCTGCGTCACCACGCTGATTGCACTGCCCAGGGCCTGCAGGTCTTCCTGCGACAAACTGACCTGGGTGGGATAACAGCGCATGCTCTCAGCCAGGATGGCTTCTCAGGAAGCCTTACACAACTGCTGAGTTTAGCAACGCAAAGGTCTCGGTAAGGATGAAATATTCTCTCCTCTGCATGCAAGACCTAGGGCACAGAGAACACCAAGGACTTTGCCCACGGCCGTGGACAGAATTGATGGAGAATTCAGAGACCTCAGGTCTCCAGCCCTCCCCCTTCTACCACACCTCCCCTTCCCATTCAGCAACTCTCCGGGCTCTGAAGGGACGGCTGGTGCATCGCTGCAGCAGGGAGCATCTCAGACTAAGAGGAAACAAGCGTTACTCGTGGCAGCTGTTTCCTTTGTCCCATGCCACAGAAGGGAGTTTTTCTCCAGTCAGCACACGGGCAGCTGGGGAGGGAAGTACAAGAAAAGCACTGCTGCATAGAAACGATGAAAAAACGATCTCCAAATCCAGCCTGTGTCAGCAGAGATTGGGAGCTGCCTCTTGACAGCTGTCTGGGAGGAGAGGGCTGCCAGGCGCTGCACACAAGCCTGGGCAAACGCCTGCAAGACCCCATCCAGCAAGAAGGCGAGTTGGGGAGCAGAAGCCCGTTCTTTACCCTCCACATCAAGACTGCAGCAGTGGGGTAAGGCTGTAAGGAGGGGGCCCTTACGACAGACAGAGCCCATGAAGCCCCAGGGTCTGGTTTATGCTGGACAAAGCCTTAAAGAGAACACCAAGGCTGGGTAGAGGCAGAATCTTGGTCAGTTAACTGCTGTCCCCCACATGCTGGAGGCTGTCAGTGTCCATACCTCCTCTGTCCCATCCTGAGAGATAAGCGAGACCTGCGCAGGCATACCATCGTCATCTTCCTCTTCCTCTTCATCTTCCTCCATCTCTGAGAGGAAAGCAATATGCTGGCTCTTCAGGGTGGAGCCTCTGTCAGCAGCAGCAGCTGAGACCAGGAAGGGGAAGAGCAAAAGGGGTGAGAGAAGCACTAATCAGAGCGTGAAAGCACACGCCTGACCCCGGGACCTGCCTGTTGCCTCAAGAGCCAGCACAGAAGAGCACAAGATCACGGTGACAACAGCCCAGTGTTGGCCTGGGAAGAAGGGTCTTTACCTCTCCCTGTACTACAGAATGGGCAGGAGTCTATTCCCAACCCGGGACATACAGCGAGGACCATGGGGAGCCCTTTTCTCTCGTCTGTGACACAGATCTGGGTTTGTTGGGAGAGGCAGGAGGACACAGCACAGACGTGGGTCTAAGAGAGGGGAGCAGCTGCAGTCTCTTGCTGTCATCTCTCTCCCCATTGCCACACGGCCTGATCCAAGCCTGCCAAGGTGATGACAGAGTGGTTGCTCACCCTCCAGCTGTTGCTGTTCGTAGAGGGCCTGTTCGCTCTCCTCCGTGGCCTCCAGCTCGCCGTGGCTGCTGCGCTTGTGCATGGCCAGCGTGGAGGTCTGGCGGTAGGTCTTCCCACAACTATTGCAGGTGTAGGGCTTGCAGTGCGTGTGGACCACGTGGTGCTTGTAGAGGCTGGAGTACTCTGTGAACCGCTTTCCACAGCCCGGCACAGTGCACATGTACGGCTTCTCTCCTAGGGCAGAGGCCACAGAGCAGAGAGCAGAGTTTAACCCACTCACCCTCCTCGTGCTCTGGGAAGGGACTCCCCATCAAGAGGGAATAGCTGGAGACAGACTGCTGGAACACGTAGAACAATAATCAGCCCAATAAAGCAATTCCTATTTCCTTTAACTTGCTGGCTACTCCCAGATCTACCCCTGCAACGCCTGGCCTGGAAGTGACCATTTCAGTCCCACAGATTTCCCTGCTGCCACAAGCTGTCAGTGCAGCCAACTGCCTGGGGAGGAGCTGTCTGCGTTTCACCCTCTCCTCCTCTTACCTGTGTGGATTCTCATGTGGTTCTTGTAATTGGTGGCACTGGTGAAGCCCCTTCCGCAGTTGGGCTCCGGACACATGTACGGCCGCTCGCCCGTGTGCGTTCGGATGTGAACCTTGCGGATGTTGGATGTGGTAAAAGAGCGGCCACAGCCCACAAAGGGGCACTTGAAGGGACGCTCACCTGCATTGACAGAGTAACGTGGATGAGAGTCCTGCTACCACGCAGCTACCTGGAGTGCTCTGGACACCTCTATCCCTTCACTCCTCCACAGTATTACACCAACGAGACCTCGGATCAGATCCAACTGCTGGCACATTTCCTCTAGCAACACTGGCATCCCTACCCCTTTTGCTCTGCTGTTGGTAACCGAGTTGAGAATCCCTAGTACTACTTCTACTACCCATCTACTTCTGCCTGAAGACAACTTCAGTTCTGCGCTGCTTCACCCAAGATACAAAAAGGCATGTCCTGGACAAAGGCTGAAGCAGTGCTTTATCTTGGAGACCCTTTCAACGGGGAGCTCAGCTCTCCTGTACTGCTCACCTGTGTGTGTCCGGATGTGTTTCTGTAGATCCCCAGAGGTTTTGAAGGCTTTGCTACACACGTCTTCAGGACACTTGTACGGTTTCTCACCTGTATGTGTTCTCACGTGGCTCTTCAACCCGTACCCTGTCCAGGAGAGAAACTACAATTAAATTTTATAACGAAAAGGAAATAATATGGCAAGCTGTGTACCACCTCTCAGTTCATGCATTTTTGAATGTCTGTCCTATGTCTGCAAAGCTGAAGGGGAAGAAAATCCAAACAGCCTCACAACACCACTGACAACTTAGCTTCTTCCTATAACTCCTTTAATCAGTCAAGTCCCGGGCAGTCTCCCATGCTGCAATTCCTTCTCAGAAGGCTTTAAAAGCTATGCTCATTGTGCTCTGCTGGAAAAAAGCCATGGCTGATACTCAAGAGTGGTTTGGACTAGAGAGAAAACAAAATTTGCTCAAAAGAGAAATTGTTACCTGTAGCAAATGCTTTCCCACAGCTTGGGAAGTCACACGTATATGGCCGGTCACCTGTGTGAGCACGTTCATGTACCTGGAAAAGAAAGAACAGGTCCCTAAAATGAGGTCCAAGACAAGGAGGAAGGAAAACAGTGTGGAGAAATCTAGCCAGTGTAGAGAATCTGAAGTTCTCTGTTGGATTTCACCTTGGCCAACTAACACATCTGGATCTCTTGGGAAGCCAAGCACACAACTCAGCCTTCTGTATAGCAGCGTTCTGATCTGGCACTATAACACGGGGATACGTCTGGTCTGCACACCGCGTGACTGCATGTTACCTGCTTTACCTTTAGATGGTGGGCGGTGGTATAGAGGCGGCCACAGCCTTTGTACCCACAACGGAAAGCTCTACTGCCAACCTGCTGCCCCTTCTCATTGCTGTGTACTTCCTCCTCCCGCAAATCCTGCCGAGAGACGTACGGAAATTAATTCATTGAGGCGCTTCAGCAGGCTTCGCAAAGCCCACACAAATCATTTCCCTCTTTGCCATACATATGCACTCCTTCAGTTATCCTAACAAAACCATTTGTTAGGTTTTGTTAGGATATTCCTACAAACACAACTCGTGCACATAACGCAAAACCCTGGTGACAGGGCAGGGGTCTAGGAACCAGCATTTCCCATTCCCACCTCCCAGCTCACTGGGTGTTCTTGGACACATAACTCACCTCTCTGTGCTTCACTTAGCTCATTTGTAAAACTTGCAGCTAATATATTTGCTAACCTTGCAGAGAAGCCACAAAGCTTTTTTAATTACTAGCTGGCAAAGCGCTCTGCCTCAAGAGGAGTTTGGCCTAGTTTCAGAAATGCAACACTGAAAGATTCAGACCTGGGAAGGGACGTCGCTGGAATCCTCACTTTTCATATTGCAGGTATCTGTCGCTCCCTCCTCTTCCTCGTGGGACACCTACAAGCAAAGAGGCATGGGTACTGTTCATACCTCCCTGTACAGCACGGAGCAGGTGAGCAACCCAAGCAGGAAGGGATTCACATCAGCAGTGCCACCACACTCTTCTCCAGAGAGCTAGGGGAGGCTGGTCCCCCCGCAGCAGAAAGGTCTCCATCGGCCAATCTTAACGCTGCCCAGCTCAGCACTGTATCAGCACACTCCTGGTAGCCCCTTCTCACACCCCACCATGAAGATGGGAGAAAATGGCAGCACCCAAGATGTTCAGATGGAGCACTGCAGTGACAACACATTAGGATCTGAAGCTATTTTGGTTTTTGAGGCCTTTGTCAACATGCAGAACAGTGGCCGTAACTTAGCCACTCCTGACATGTAAAAGGTTAATCTTGATCTGCTGCCTGAAATCATCTGTGGAAGAGAATATCATACCCAGGCGGCATTATGAGAAACCTAGCAAACAGAAAGAAAACACTTTCAAGGAGAGACATATAAAGCAAGAAAAAAAATCTGAGCTGTATCACAGCAGCTCTCTGCTTTTCCCAAATCTGTGCCTGCAGCAGGTTAAGGGTGGCAGGCCCAGCACTCTGTAGGAACTAGCTAGAGAGTCCAGCAGGAAACTGCTCCATTCTAGGTCCTTAACTGTCAGCCACCTATCAGCAGTAGCACTCTTACAGGAGCCCTGTTCAGTTTCTCTTCTCAAAGCTGGCATTGCTGAAAAACAAATATACAGGAGTACTAATGAACGGAGGACACTTAAACCCCAGGCCAACTGTGGACTACTACACCAGCCCCTCAGTGCTGCTGGCAGACCATGAAAGAAGCCTTGAGTCCTCACCTTACTGGCATACTGTTTTAATGCATTAATGGTCTCGACATCAAAGGCGTCATCTTCCTCCTCTCCAGCCAACTCCTCCAGCCCAGTTTCTGCCTGCACTTCCAGGATGGTGCTGCCAGGTGGCATGATGACAGGACGATGTATGTAGGCAGTGGAGCCATCCTCCAGCTGGACGGCCTCAAAGGTGCTGGGGTCATAACTTTCTGCAAGAGGAAACCAATAAAATCAAATGTAAAAGAGCTGCTGAGCGTGAGGCACTCTCATCTCCCTGGGCTACCTACAGCCCTGGAAATCCGTGACACTTAGCAGCTGCTACTCCAGCTGCCAAGGGAAGAACAGGGAACACGCTTTACCTTTAGCTGTGTTATGTATGTAGGCCATACTGCCATCTTCCAACACTACTGGTTGACCATCTTCAAAAGCCACAGACTCTAAAAGAAAAGAAAAAAATCCACACACCTTATTGGAAGACTCAGTGGGTTTCAAGCAACCTTTTAAGAACAGAAAAGGGAGCTGGCATACAAGGAGCTTGGGAGGGCAAAGGGAGGACTGCCCAGAGCAACTGAATTTTTTCTACCTGCCCTTTTACACCTTATGGTGGCTGGGGAGGATTCCTATATGCCACTCTGGTGCCTGCCACATGAAACAAATTCCCATCACCTCTCAGGTTAATTAATGTCACCTCATTTCAGAGGTGACATGGGGTGACAGGTCACTGACCAAGGTGGCATTGCTTCCAACAGTCCCCACCTTCCCCCCTAAACACCTATTCCAGAAGTAATATATTATCTCATAGTTCAGAGGAAATTCCTGTCCAACTGCTCCCACATGAAACAAACTTCGTTTGGGCTCTGTAGTTGGCACAAACACAGCACACAGCCTACTGGCCTTGCTTGTAGACTTGTGATCTGTCAGACTGACAACTGTGAGAGAGCCCACAGGTGAAACAACACTTAAACTTTTGCTTAAACCACCAGCAAATTTGCCTTCTTGTCAGATTGCTAAGAACTCTGCAGGAAATCACATGTTCTATGTCCTTGCTTATTCAGCCTCAAAACCACGGGCAAGAAAAAAAACCCTACACCTATATGGACTCCTTAAAGCTAGAGCTAATAGAGGAGCCCGATTGCTGGAACACAGACAACTGCAGTTACATCTACAACGTCCTTCTAAAAAGAAAGAGGTGAATTTATGGTCCTCACCTTTCTGAACTGTCACCTGATGGATATAAGCTGTGGTCCCATCTTCAAGTTCAATGACTTGCCCTTCAATCAGTTTTTCACCTGAAACAGTTAAAAAATTGCCATCAGTGCTGCCTGCGGAGTCCAGTCTTTCTGGTCCCATGAACTGTCCCCTTTGCTGCATCTTCTCAAGGAAACCAGTCCCACAGAAGACAGCAAAACTGTTACTTATAAGCTGTTATTTACCAAGCTTTCCCCTGAATAGCCATAGAGGCACTTAACTTCCCAGAAATGCTGGAGCCTCCCTTTCCTAGACAGGAGGGTACAAGACAAAGAACCTCAGTCATCACTTGTTTACAAGCTGCCCTTCACAGCCCTGTAAGCCAAGAAGCAGAAAGAATGATGTGTGCTAAGTGTTTTGGATCTAAAGTAGAAAGCAATTACACTTGTGCTGGAGAAAAAGTCAACAGCATCAGCAGGGGCCTGAAGATTTATTTTCTTCTCCGTTGGTGGAGGACCAAATCTTGGAAAAAAATTACAGGACCTAAAGGGTCCTAAAGTGTTGCTACCCTTGACAGGTTGTGAAGACTGGACTCCTGAAATAGTGCAACTCTGAGTAACCCTATAATAACGTTTTAGTTACCAAATTATTTGATGCAGAGGGGACATTGTTCTATCCCACTTGAACACGAGGAATCCAAGTTGCTTTCACCTGGTGCACAATGTTTGTGGGGGTCACAAAACCTCGTGGTTTTCAAGATAATCCAACTCCACACAAGTAATAAACTTTCAGTGAGTTCACACAGAAAAGAAAGCGAGAGCGCAATCCCCAGGACATGAAGCCTCACAACTCAACCATCCTGTTCCACAGGCTAGGAAACAGCGTGTTCCTTTTCTCAGGAACAGTGGGTGGTGAAAGAAGCAGCACCTCACAAACACCAAAATAAGGGTAAGTGTTGAATTTGGCACTGATATCGCTTCAGTTAACCAACGCTGAACTCAGCACCCCTTTGAGTGAGAAAAGCACTACTGTGAACCAAATTCTATGCATCTCAGTGAAATAAAACATCCTGCTTAGCTTCAGGGGAAGTTCTGGTTGAAGAGTCCTGCAGGCCATAGCATGAACTCCGTTTCCCCAGTAACCCCGCAGAGAGCAGGGCTCACTCTAGTCTGAACAGAACCTTCCTTTTCTACAGCAACAGCTCTCCCATCTCCAAACCAGAGGCATGTTTTATTTCTGCTACATCGCTCTTCTGTGCGAATCTAACAGGTAGTTGCTTAGCTTCGTGCACAAAGCGACCAGACAAGATGTATGACAGTTCACATGACATGAAGGCACTTTCGGTAAGTCTGACTTTAATTGCACAGGGACAATCAAGAGACTATTAGACTTCGCAGCCCAAAGGAACCGTTACCTTTGACAGCCTGCTGAATGTAGGCTGTCGTCCCGTCACTAAGGGTCACTGCTTGCAAGCCCAAGCTCTCCATCCTGCCCCGATGACCGGTCCTCAGACATGAATTTCACTTTGCTCAGCGTGCTCACAGAGAGCACCAGGACCCAAAGCAAGAAGTTTGTGGAACAGTGAGTTGTCTTCTTTGTTGCAAGCCTTAAATAAAAAGAACAATTCAAATTTTATTTTCTCCCAACACATGTATACTCACTTTTGCACATTAAGAAAGGCTTGAATAGCACACTATTTTGGAGATTATAAAGGATTAGACTCGACAAAAGATGTACCCTTCCCATACCAATGGCAGGCAGGGCTAACAACCTATTCCACAGAAAAATATAAGATAAAGCTGATCAAGCCAGCGAACTGACAGACTCTTTAGAGATAGTGTAAATGCCACATTAAAGCCCTTCCCATCCTCCAAACCATCTGCAGGAAAGGAGTACTTTAAAGTCTGAACCTACAGGCTGAGGGTGTCCTGTACTGCAAGAGACAGAGGCAGGATGATGAGCTGTGTCCCTGGAAGCATCCTCATTCTCTCTTCCCTTTCCTGCCTATTTCCCAGCCTTCTGAGGAACAGGATTTCAGTCTACAAGCAGATGATGTTAAAACATCCACACCCCCACGAGAACATTTTGCTAAAGAGGCACTCTGCTGATAGATTATCTTTAAAAGCAGCTGGAGTGGATTCTTCATGAGTAATCTCTGAGATAGCATAATATTTTATCATTTTGATTTCCAGGAACAAGTCTGACCGCTCTGTCTGTCACTGCAGCACCCAGGGGCACAGCCAGGCTTTGTGCCATGCTTAGGGCCCTCTAACCCAAGTACTCCCTACACCCGACAGACAGCTCCTCTCCATCTGCAGCAGATTCTGGCTGCTTTTAGGGCTGACACCTCCTGAGAGGCATTGCAGCTCATTTCCCAGTGAAGGCTTCGTCCCGGCAGGGTCGCAGGGGCATCGCTGGGGAATCGAGGCCCCTTTGAGCTGCTGTGGCTGCCATGCAAAGCGATGTCAGCGCTGCTGGAGGGGCCGCGACCCCCTGGAAGGGACGGGGCAGGCGCTGCCTGAGAAAAGGCAGGTGTAGGCTGCGGTATGAAGCCACCCGGGGGGTGACAAGGGACGTGCCTCCCGCGTCAGGGCAGGGCTGGGGACAGGGCAGGGCCTGGCGCCATGGCGAGCCCCGAGGGGAGCGGCGCGGCGGGGCAGGCCCATGTGCCCTGGGAGTGGCGGGGAGACATGGCGGGCCCCCCCCGTGGTGTCGGCCTGGAGGGTGGCGGCAGCAGCTCGCCGGGGCCCGGCTGCCCCTCGGCCGCCATCTCCCCCCTCCCCTCAGGCCTCCCCCCCGCCACTACTGGCACCGACCTGAGGAAACCCGGCGGGGCCGAGTCCGCCGCCCGACCGCCATGCACCGGGGCCCGGCCCCTGCTCGCCCCGCCCCGCAACCCGCATAGCGACAGCGCTCACCGCCGCGCCTCAGCCGCCCCCCGCCCGCCACCCAGGTTCCGGGGCACCGCCCACCAGAAGTGGGCAGGCAGGGCCGGTTTAGGAAGAACGAGCCACTGAGCGGTCAATGCACATGAGCGCAGCTTGGCAGCGCATGCGCGGTGCCAACATTGAAGCCCAAAGGCAGAGCTTGCCCTCAGGGGCCTTGCCCTGCGGCAGGCCCTTCCCGGCTGGGGGGCAGCGCAGGCCCTCAGCGGGTACCTGCCCGCGTAAACCTAACGCGGAGGTTTTGTGGCACTGAAGCCCAAGAGGGGGAACCTGTCCCAGCAGCGAGGCGTTGTGCCCCGGGAGCTCCTCACGCAGGGGCTGCGTCCCGCTTCCTTCCTGGCGGCTGCTGAGGGGAAGCCGGGGCTCCTGGAACGCGTACCCGCATCACTGCGCTGCGAAGCGATGGAGGAGCTCCTGGCCTGGTTGTCTGAGACAGGAGCCAAAGAGACCGCAGCCATTCGTTTAACAAGGAAGGCGATGCGGGCGGGGAACTGCCCGCCGAGGGGAGCCGAGAGGCGGGGAAGCCGGTGCGCCCCTCCAGCACCGCGCTCCGCCACTCCCAGCATGGCGCCCGCCGCGCCGCGCTCCTCCACTCCCAGCATGGCGCCCGCCGCGCCGCGCGGCCGAGTCTCGCGAGATCCGCCCCTATTTATAGCGCGCCGGGCGCCGCCCCGCCCTCTCGGTCCCGACCAGCCGCCGCCATGAGGTGAGTGCCGGCCGCCCGCGCCATCCGCCGCCATCCGCGCTCAGCGGGCGGCCGCGGGGGGGTCTGGGCTGGTGACGGGGTGCGGGCAGCGGGGGCCGATGGCGGGTGGTGGCCGAGGGGGACCGCGGATGGGCCGGGGTAGGCTCGGGTGCCTCTCCGCGGCCCGCAGGAGGCCCAGGCAGGGTCAGCCCTGAGCCCGCGTTGTCTTTCCGCCCCCCCGCAGCAGCAAGGTCTCCCGCGACACCCTGTACGAGGCGGTGAAGGAGGTGCTGCAGGGCAGCAAGACCAAGAAGCGCAAGTAAGAGCCCTGCGCCATGGCGGGACCGGGCCCGTCACAGGCCCCGGCGCTTGGCCGGGGTCTCGCTCTCCCCCAGCCCGGCTGGGCCCTCACCTGCACCCCTTTCCTCTCCCCTCCCTCAGGTTTGTGGAGACTGTAGAGCTGCAGATCAGCCTGAAGAACTACGACCCGCAGAAAGACAAGCGGTTCTCCGGCACCGTCAGGTTCGGCACCCTTTGCTCCCACCCAGCCTTCAGCCTGCGCCCCCCGCACTGTTGCCGGGCCCTGCCCCAGGGCAGGCCGGCTGCCACAGCAGGAGGACGCAGCGCTGAACCGCTCGGGTAGTTCAGACCACCCCAGCTAAGTGGGTGTGGCTGGACGGACCCCCACCCTGGGTCTTAAAACATGAGGGGAGGTGTGGGAGGCCCCTGTGCTTTCCCCACCGACCTGCTGGAGAAGGCAGGTTAGAAGCTGTGGAGGAAGATTCCCGATTCTTACTGTGGTAAGGTATCTCCGTGATGGCTCCCATGGAAGCGTGTGTGACGCTGGCAGTAAACAGTAATTGGACCTTCTGTCCCCCAGGCTGAAGTCAACTCCACGGCCCAAGTTCTCAGTCTGCCTGCTGGGGGACCAGCAGCACTGCGATGAGGCCAAAGCGGTTGATATCCCTCACATGGACATAGAAGCTCTGAAGAAACTCAACAAAAACAAGAAGCTGGTGAAGAAGCTGGGTGAGTGGTAGTGAGGATCGGGCTCCGAGTACCCTGGCTGACTTGGGAGGGCTGGGTAAGCAGGATGGTTTTTCCTGTGTGCAGATTTCCATGTCCTGGGAATAGAAAATTGACCAGAGTGAGCCTGAAGTACAGAAATCTGTCTAGAAAGTGCCCAGAAGAGCCAACAACCTGTTACTGGTGTAGAAGGTCTGACAGGTCAGCCCTCCAGGAGTGAGGTCGATTGCCCTCTTCTGGAAGGAAGTGGTACAGGAAAATGTTCCTGTCTCCCTGAAAGTTTCACCCTTAGCTGATGTTCCTCGCTTGCCCGGCCAGGGAGCTGGAGTGCAGCAAAAGCCAAATAAAGCTGGAGGCAAGTTTGCTTTAGTCCTGCAGTACTTAAATGAATAGAACGAAATTTGCTTATTTTCACTTGGTAAGAGATAAAACCCTTCCCTCCCTGCAAAGTCAAAGTCATTTTGATACATGTCTTAGGCAAACAAGAAAAACTTCCCACTCAATCCATAATTAGCCATGGAATCCTATGCAATTAGGAAATGAACTACATACAGTAAGCGTGGGACTGTGTCAGGATGTGAAGCTGAGAGCTGGCAGACTTTGCTGGCATGACAGGAGTAATTTCTAAAATAATATTAGTAAAAACTGCTTAGATTCAGCTAGTCAGGACTCTGGGAATGTGGAAACGCGCATGCGAGGGAAATGGAGCAGCACAGCCTCGGCTGAGTTTAAAGCTCAGTGTAGGAGCTGAGTCTGTCCTTACCTGCATTGGTTCTCCCCTCACAGCTAAGAAGTACGACGCCTTCCTGGCTTCCGAGTCCTTGATCAAGCAGATTCCTCGAATCCTGGGTCCGGGTCTGAACAAAGCCGGCAAATTCCCTTCTCTCCTCACTCACAATGAGAACCTGGTGGCCAAAGTTGATGAGGTCAAATCTACCATCAAATTTCAGATGAAGAAGGTAAAGCAGGGCTTTTCCTTTCCAAGGCAGCTACATACCTGAGGGTTATTTGTGGCGGGCGGTCACTTGTATGTGGCTGCGATCTCCGGTCTGGGCTGTAGGTGTCCCTCGAGCGTCGTCTTAAAACAGCGGCTGGTGAGAAGCATCCAGCGCTCTCTGCAGCGAAGGGAGATGGTACCTGGAGCATTCAGCTGCTAGTTGGAAAGGAGTAATTTATCTGTTGTTGAAAGATCTTAGAGCAAATGAGTAGGAGATGATCTTGATGTTACAGTGCTGAGCACAATCAGTCATAATTAATGCTTTTTACAGTAAGTGGGTGACACTTGCAGGGTGGGGCCCCTGGGCCAGGCATGCCCCCATGGGTCTGTGCATGCAGCAGTGCTTTGCCAGAGGCAAGTCTGGGACTTGACTCTTGAAGTGAACTTTAGAGCAGCTCTGTGGGTATCTGCTCTTGCTGTCAGGAGATGTCAAGGTGAGCTGACTCCCTAAAACCAAAACAACCCTGTTCAGGCATTTTAATCTCGTGTCAGCGGTCTAAATGTGACTCATGGGTATTATTCAGAATTAACAGCTCTGCTAGCTGAGGTGTGTCCTTGGACTCCAGCTGATCTGGGCCTGGGGGCACAACAACTGGGAGGACACAGCAAATGTGATAGTTTGCAAATGCTGGAGCATTTTAAGTAACTGAGCTAATGATGTCCTGACACTTAGCCTGTCAGCTCGCTCGTAAATCCTTTTGTCTTCAGCCTGTAGGGAACATTGACTTACAAGCTTCTCAGTGAGGCTGGCGGGTAGAGGCTTGGCCTCTGTGTGTCTTATGTGCGGAAAGAAAGGGCTGGTGGCTGGTGCCCAAAACAAAAAGTGAAGCTGGCGCCATGCTTAGCAGTCAAGTTCAGAGCTGATCGTCTGTACTGCGCTGGGTTAGCGGTTTGCAGGGCACATGCCGACACTGCCTAATGAGCAGGGTGTGGGAACAGAGTTAAACCAGAGGTCTGCTCCTGCTCCAGCGCAGCGTGTTACACGTCCTTCCCGGTTTCCCCGTCTCTGGGAGGCAGTGGCGCTCGCTGCCTTCTGTAAGTCACCTTTGCACTCTGCAACAAGCAACAAGCTGTTGTTCAGAGATGGCATCCAGATGCTACCAGCCATGTTCATGGCAGCCACATGCCAAATACAATGAGCTCTGTGGAAACACCCATGGATAAGCTGGAGAATTCATGGCCAGCTGACAGAACATGCAATAATTTGATACCCTGATGAGTTTAGATCAGTGCTAGGCTGTTGTAATCCTTGATTTCCCCACAAAACCTTTACTTGCATGAGTGACCCTGGTGTCCGTGTCCCCCAGGTGCTCTGTCTGGCTGTGGCCGTTGGTCACGTGAAGATGACAGAAGACGAACTCGTCTACAACATCCACCTGGCCATCAACTTTCTGGTGTCCTTGCTGAAGAAGAACTGGCAGAACGTGCGTGCTTTGTATATCAAGAGCACCATGGGGAAGCCCCAGCGCCTGTACTAATGGGGCAGCAATAAACTTTTAGGACACCTACAGCTGTGTGG
This sequence comes from Balaeniceps rex, assembly GCA_013401315.1. Classification (NCBI taxonomy): domain Eukaryota; kingdom Metazoa; phylum Chordata; class Aves; order Pelecaniformes; family Balaenicipitidae; genus Balaeniceps; species Balaeniceps rex. Next base: position 21,420 of record VYZW01027247.1, read on the forward strand.
TTGGTTGTGTTCCTCCAAAGCTTGTTGGGAAGGGTTTGCTGAATTGCTGCTTGCTTCCTCATAGCAAGAAATGCTGTGTTGAGCTGATAGGGATGTGAATTCAAGGGGAATATCAGAGCTTTCAAGGGAAGGAGCCTCATCATCCTGCATTCAGAGCAGGCTGGGGAGCGGGAACAGCTCCACTCACATCCACAACAAGCAAAAGTGAGGTGGTTGCCACAGCTGAGGGTGTGCAGTGCAGGTATAACTGCGCTTGTGGTCCCAAGATCCCCCAGCTCACCCGCAGAGGGGACCCTTACCTTGTGCTGCGGTCGCCTAAAGCCATCCTGCATGCAGGGCTCTGCCCCGTCCTGGCAGCCTCCCTGCTCTGGGGGAGTGGGCTGGGGGGCACTCGCATTTACAGGCTGCTGCCGCCCCTGCAGCGACCAATGCCTGCAGCCGTGGGGTCCTGCCCAGCAGCAGCTCGTGAGGGCTTGATGGGTGCCTTCCAGCTGGCCCCAGTTACCCGCAGGACCCAGAGGAATGGAGGGTGCTGGGGAGCGTGGGGTGGGAGCTGCAGCTCAGCAAGGGTTTGGGGGCCAAGGTAAAGAGTGTTTTCTGTCCCTTCTGCTTCCCTCTGAGCCTGTCCGACTCCATGCTCTGGGCTAAAAATGAGAGATGTTGCATCTAATTAATGTATATAAATAAATACATTGTGTAATGACTGGCGAGTTTATGGAAGTGTGTAGGATTGGAGCTTCTGGGGGGGGAAAAAAACCCCTATGCCCTTGAAAAGAGCTCGTCTTAGCATCTGAGGGAACAAAACAATGAAAATAGCTTTTGGATCCTGCTGTTAGAAACCTTTAAAGTAAGTGTCAGAGCCAGTTTTTGAAAGATCAACACAACACCAAGAAATTCCATTTAATAATTAAAAAAAGACAATACAAAATGCAAACATTTCTTTTTACAAAGTTCAGATACATTTTTTTTCTTTTAATCAAGTGCAAATAACTTCATGAACTACATCTTTCTCATTACTGTAATCATTTTTTTTTGCTGGAGATGGTAAGTCATGGCCCGCTGCAAAAGGCAGATATAAATATTCCAACATGAAAAAAACCCAAAAAAACCAACAACCCTTATTTACGTTTACCGCATCAAAACATTCAATACATCCGAGGTGGCTGATGATGCAGTTTTCAGCCTTTCAAACCTTTTCTGGGTTGTGGGTGGGGTGGTTCTGGTGGCCCCGTGGACTTTTTTGGGGGGAGTTTAGTTGAGATATTTGGTGAGAGGAGGAGGAGGAGGAGACATTACCAGGTGGCTTTGGCCATTACAGGACGTGCTGCCCAGCTCGCCCTTCCAAATCTGCTTTAGGGGAGCGGAGGTGGTGGGTGCAGTGACAACGGTGACAACCAGGACACCCTGAGGCTCCGGGAGCCCCGGTCCCAGCAGGGTCAGAGCGGCAGCAACCCTGCCATTAAATCACGAAGAATTAATAAACCAACTCTGTGAGCACGAGTGGCTGCATCACACCGGGGCTGCTGCAGCGGGGTTAGTCATTGCCAGGTTGTTTTTATTTTTGCTGCTGTTTTTTGGGGTTTTTTTCCTTCTAAATATGAAAGACCCTTTCAGTGGTCACTGCTCCGCTGCGACTGCCCCAGAGCAATAAAAAAAAACACAACCAACCCTCCAAATCCCTACAACAGCTTTTGTGCATCAAAGCAGCTGCTTTCAGACACCAACCAAGTGACAAACAGCTCAGCTCGCAGATGTTGAGCTTCCAAACAGGCTGGGAGCTGGGTGGCAGGAGGGGTAAAGCCACAGCTGGGACGAATCAGGACAGACTTTTCCAACCGACGCATCTTGGGGACAAACCTCAGCCCCCTTTGCCAGCGCTCACCCAGCCCGCAGCCCCTAATAGAGCCCAGAAGAAGCTCTCGGGGCGCTGGAGCAGCATTGAGGAGGGGAAACACGGGCGAGCAGCTGCCTCCCGGTTTTGGCAAGGGCTGACCTGGGGGGATGTGCAGAGCAATAAATAATTGTTCGTTAAGAGCAGGGCTCGCCCCAGATGTGGTCAAGGGGACAGCAAGAGACAAGCGGGGACGGGAGGGGAACTGCCAACAGGAAAGCTGTAGGAAAGTCGACCGCATTTAGTCCTGGCAGCTCCAGGTCTTTGCGAGGATGAAGATGGGGATGAAGGTGCGGGGAGGGGACAGCGGAGAGCTGGCTGCAGGGCTGGAAAGGGAGCGAGGCTTGGGGAGGGGGAAGGGGGGGGTGACCGGTGGCAGGGGTCTCCTGTCCCCAGGGGTCCTGTCTGGCTGCGTGAAGAAGCTGGGGGACAAACCCGACGGTGACGTCCACCCGGCCATCGTCCCCAGCCCTGCCCGTCTGCGAAGCTGGGGTGGCAGGATGGGGTTCCCCCCGGGATCCGCGCCCCGCTCCCTGGGGAGGGGCTCCTGCAGCATCCCGGCAGGATGAGCACATGGAGAGGGATGGAGCCAAAAGCATCTGAAGGGACATGGAAGCACGAAGGTTCCCCGGAGCCGGGGAGGGATGACCCTCGCTCTGCGGATCTCCATACCCGGGGGAGAGATTTCGGGGCTGAGCAGAGGGGCAGCTCCTCTCTCCTCCCAGCGTGCCCCCAGTCTCCCCGGGTCTCAGCTCATCCCTGAGCCCCTGCAGGGAAGCAAAACAGTTTGCGACAAGCGGGTGATAGGGCCGAGTTTTGCCTCCTCCTCGCAACAGGGCTTGGACAACTCACAAACCGCGGAGAATCAGCCCGAAAGCACAAGCCACCCCAGCCGCTCCACCTCCTCCGTGGACGGACCGAGATGCCTCAAACCCCCTGCAAAAACTCACCCCGTCACACGCCGAGCAGGAGAGGCACCGTCTCACCCCCAAACAGGGGGTTTTATCGGGGACAAACGCAGCAGAAAAGGTTGCAAGGCCTGAAAACGGCATCCTGCCGGTCAGCGGCAGCCCAGGGCTGGGTTTGCTTTGGGTGGGTGGGTTTTGGTTTGTTTTTTTTGTTACAAACGCACATTCTCATTTCTCAGGCAGGTATAAATATTGTCGTTTCTAGTAGAAAAAACCCAACGCTTCCCTCTAAATAATATAAAGAAGACTCAAATGATTGCACTTAATACATATGAAAAAGGTAGAAAGGAGGATATCCTAGTGCACAAACATTTACTCCTGCTCTTCACAAAGCTTGCTTTTCCCAGTTACTCTTTGGCAGAGCTTGTAAGAAAGTCTGGTTTCTTGGCACAAGTGTTCTGGGGTGGTGGTGAGGGGGGGGGGAACCCGAACCCGGCTGAAAGTCCTTCTCCTTTGCTCCCTGTTTTCTCCCGTGCAGCCAGACATTGTTCTCCGGGAACGTGGCTTGGCTGTGCTCTCCTCCCAGCGCCACGCGGCTCTCCGGCGGGACGGCCACCGGAGCCACCACGGTCGCCGTTCGCTGGCAGGCTTTGCCGATCTCTCCTTTAAACTTTCTTTTTAATCAAGTATGCTTTTTTAAAATTCTTTTCCCCCCGATTTCTGCAAAGGGATGCCGATACCCACGACCCAGGCGCTGCGATAGATACGGCGTTACCTTCTCGCCATCCTCTGCGAAAGAGCTCGGTGGGGCTGCAGCCGGCGCCAGCCCCGCGGGCTGGAAGGACGATGACCCCCCCGACGTCCTGGGCTGCCGGTGGCACCGGGGAACGGGGACAGACCTGGCATAAAGGAAACCAGAGGGAGGACAGAGGCTGGCGGAAGGACCAGCGCTTCGGTTTCCTAAAATGAAGAAGCTGCTTCGGAAGAGAGGAGCGGCTTCGCCGGTGGCCGAATGAGACCGGAGCATCCCCCGCTGGCCGGGGGCACGGCTCTGCGGGGAGCGGCGGAGAAATCGTGGGGGGACGTCTGCGGGGCGAGAGGTGGAGGTCCTGCCGGAGCCGAGCAGAGGAAGGAGAAAATCGGAAAGGAGAAGGAAGGGAGAAGAGGTTTTCCTTGGCTGCGGGGTGGCCCGGGGGCGGCGGGGGCACGGGGGGCTATTTGTAAGGCCGGAGGAAGCTGGAGACTTTGGAGCGGAGGAGTTTGATGAAGGAGCGGGGCAGCATCTCCTTGTGTTTCTCTGTGTACTTGAAGTAGTTCTGGGGGTGTGCCAGCACGTCGAAGAAAGCTTTGATGAGCTTCTTGTCCTGCGGGGAAGCCAAGCCGGAGCGGGGGTCACCATCCCACCCTGTGCTCCCCTTGCGGTGGCTCCGAACCGAAGCCACGAGCGCAGGGCGAGCGCGGGGGCACACCCGACGGGAAGGATGCTCCTGTGTGCCAGCACCCCCCGGAGCCCCGGGCAGCGAGGACCCGGTGGGGACACGCTCACCTTGAGGATCTCCTGGTGGTTTTCGGAGGCGTAGAGCCTGCCGTCCCGCACGATGTCCTCCACCAGCTGCTCGTAGTCCTCTGCAACGCCCAGCCGAAAAACAGTCAGGGCATGGGCTGTCACTCGTCCCCAAACCTCTGGTCCCCATCCCTGAGTCTGCTCCCCCCAAATACTTGGGAGATGTGAATGGGGGTGACCCCCAAAGCGGGCAGGGAGGCACCGGTACGTGTCCCCCCCTGCACTCACCGTCGTAGGTGACGTAGGGGATCTGGAAGCCCCGGGCGCTGTTGGCTTCGCTGGTTTTGAAGTTGATCCACAGTTTCCGAGAGCGGGCGGTGAAGGCGATGGGCCTCTCGTAGGTCTGGCACGTCTCGTAGGTGGTGATGGAGGACGGGGAGGCTGCAGGGAGCGGCGAGGGGACGCGTGATGCCGGATGCCCGTCAGCAGAGCCACCCCCGGCTTTAACGTGCTTAAATGCTCAGGGCGAAGGGGGGGCACCGGGGAGGGGGATTGTCCGTGTCCCCCCACCCTCACGTTACATACCGTGGATGTTGTTATTCCTTCCTTGCTCTGGAAAGCTCCAAACGGGGCTTTTTACCCCCAAAAAGAAGCACTGAGGCCCCGGTGTGCAACCCAGCCCACACTCAGCCCGTGCACATCCCCCTGATCCAGCAAGACTCCGGGGCGGCAGGGCGATGCCGATCCCCCCGCTCACCCAATTCCCGAAAATCCCCTCCTGCCGCCCGGGGACGCGGCTTTCTCCCTTTGCACGAGGCAGCTCTGCCAAACCCCAGCCTTTTCCTCCCCCGGCTTCTCCCGCGAGCACCGCGGCGCGCTCGGTTACCTACAGTTTTTCCGCATGACCAAGACGTCGCCGCACTCGTCCTCAGAGGGGAGGAAGATCTCCGGCACCACGATGAGGATCTTGCGCTTGGGCGGCGGGTTGATGTTCCAGGTGCACTCGACGTTGGCGGGGTAATTCCCCGGGTAATTGGGGGACTCGATGTACCCCGTGTACTCGCCCAGCTCCCCCCCGCACTGCCGGTCTGCAAGGCACGGAGAGCCGGTTTAACTGGGAACCAGTGGCATGGGCACTGGGACAGGGTGGCTTTACTGGGCAAGGGGGGAAGTTCTCCGTTAGCACTGCTCAATGCACACCCCCCTGCCTGCCTGCATGCATAAAGCACAGAAATGGCCCAAAAAAATCTATTTTAAGGGATTTTTTAAATAATTTTGAGGAAGGACCCCAGTTCACACCCTACTTGTCCCCCCCTGCGTCGCACCCCAGCTCGCCTACTTTTGCACTGGGACACGGAGGTGGAGCCGTCGAAGTCGGTGGTGGTGTTGCCGGGACAGGCGATGCAGTAATTCTGCCGAAAATCCGGCTGGTAGGTGCCCACGGCGCAGCGGATGCAGCGATGGACGCTCGTGTTGTAGTAATGCCCGGGGGAGCACTGGACTGGGGGGGGTCAGAGAGCAAAGGGGGCTGCGTCAGCCGCCGGCACGGCCCCGCTGGGTGCCCCCCCCTCCCCGGGCACCGGCTCTGACCTACCTTTGGTGTCGCAGTCCTGGAAGGAGAGGGCTCCGTCGTGGCGGGTGGTCAGCCCCCCGCCGCAGGGGAAGCAGAGCGCCCGCCCCACCTCGGGCTGGTAGGACCCGCGGGGACACGGCTGGCAGGGCTTGAAGCCATCGGCCGAGTGCTGGCCGGGGGGACACTGACCTGCGGGCACAGGCATCGGTCAGTCCCGGCACCCGGCGTGCCCTGGGCTCTCCCACCCCATGCCCAGCTCCTCGCCCCCCCCAGCCTTGGCAGCACCAATAAATCTGGAGCAAGCGCTGCCCTTCCCGGGGTCCCCTCTAAATGCCCAAAATAGCAACTTCTGCCGGTCCTGGGGATGCTCAGGGCTTTCCCCTCTTCTGGATGGGGGCTGACGGCTGATGGTTGAGGTTGCAGCCCTGGACATCCCCCGGGGGCCCATCCCGGCCCCTCTGCTGCCCCTCCGTGCCCCCCTTACCCGTGCAGCCAGTGATGTTGGTGGCTCCCACCGGTCCGAAAGCATCGCCGCGGGGACACAGGTCACAGGAGAGCTGCCCTTCCTTCTCCTGGTAGGTGCCGGGGGGGCAGGGGACGCACTGCTCCGTCTGGCCGTGGTAATACGTTCCCTGCGAGCAGCTGACTGAGAGCCGGGGGGGGACGTCAGTGATGCGGCGGGGGGGCTGTCACCGCCGGGGGGGACGCGGCCGGTCCCCCACCCCGGGCACGCCACGATGCTCCTTACCACAGTTGCCGCCCAGGCGCTGCTGGCCCGGCCCGCAGCTCTCCTGCCGCTCCGGGGCCACGCTCAGCTTCCTCGCCACCTCGTACTCCATCCCTGCGAAGCGGAGCAGGAACCGCTCCTGGTTGATGGATTTCTTCAGGGCTTTGATGGCCGACTTCAGCTTTTTCTCCACTCTCTGTCGCAGGCAGTGCAGGTTGCAGCTGGCTGGGGATGCAGGGGG